>UZAN01040253.1:65441-76454 GCA_900618425.1 Echinostoma caproni
TATTCAGATTTTATGGGTTCACACGACCATAAATTCAGCACAAATTTCATTATTCTTAAGCAAACAGTAATAGCTATCGTCTTATCTAAGCATTATATTCCGCCTGGATGTGTTATATTGTTGTTATAAGCGGCAATTTTGTCATGCAATTTATTTTCAGTTTCCTTGCGGTGATGTGTCTTAGAATTTTTACTAACGGCTTTCAAGAGCCAGAGTACTACTGGGAAGATGATAGACAACGTCGTTTAATTTATTCTTGGTTGATTGCGTCCACTTTCTGATAACTCTGAAAAACTAATGGAATCTAGACGTCAGAAATCTCATTCAGTTATGACAAAAAGTTCATTCATATCAACGATTCCGTGATTGGCATTAATATTTACTGAACAGAAGTCAATACGGAGATTATAGGTCACTAGTTTAGTTTTCTTTTCAAGTCCCACATTGTTGAAATAATTGAATAAATCCAACGTAATTGGTACTCTATACTGGTTTGGATAAACTTTGTTGCAAATTTTATTTTTGACAACCTACTTCGTCCCTCCAATTCTCGAATCACTATACTTTTCCTGAAAAGCAATTTGCAATTTTACTGTGCTAATCAGAGGTATAATAAGTTACTTTTTCTCAAACTACTTTTTCAATACTGCAACCAGCTTTAGTATGGATTTTGCACACCTCGGAAAGAAAAAAACCGGCAAATGATTGGATCGATACTATATCACGATTGATGGTGCTTAAACAGGCTACCGGGAAATGGGGTACACCTAGGCTTTGATGGTGGAGGAATATTGAGTAAAACGTTGTCCGTTTTAAAGTACGGCAAGATTCTGTCAGCTTGGGTGTGTTTTACTGTCCACATGGCACTCATTTATCCAAAGAGTCGAACTGAGTTCTTTCTCCATAACTCAGTATATTCTCTTCAAAACATTCGCAGCCTTCCCATTGCATTTGCTTGAGTAATTGAACCGGTCATACATACATTTTTGGTCAGATACTAGGATTATCAGCCCGAGCATTAGCTTAAACGATTAACTACCACAGGATGTGACAAACTGTATTCATGTTATCTTAAAAGCTTACTTGGTGGATGGGCCCCATCCATAAAAGCTACTGTCAAATACAGCATAATTAAAAACAGACTTTGGTAGTAAGAAACTAAAAATTTTGGTTGGTTCGCTGGAACGTGTGTCATTTTGAGTTCTCTGTATGTAAATTAAAAGATGTATGCTGTTTCAAGCCTAGACGACTGGATGTTGTGAACATTTATTTATTATTTGTGCATCTCTCAGTGTAAATTTGGCTGATTCCTTTGCTGCTTGCATTCTGATATCCTGGCTCCACTCAGTGATGTTGCTTTTATCGACACTTTTTATCACATGCGAAGAAAGAGTATTGCCGAATCAAACGATTTGGGTTTGAGAGATTCCAAATTTACATCAAACTACGCTCTGTCCCAATTATCTATCGGTAAAATGTTGAACTAGCCGTTAGGCATAATTTCCTGCAGCTGCAATTTTAGGTTTTAGAGAGACTTAGTTTTGGAGCTGTTGCCCAGTCTATTGTCATATATTATAAAATGAAATGCCAGCGGAAATCAAATCCAAGTGAGTTCCAGTCGCATTCTTTGGAGGTCTGACACGTGCATATCTGTACATACATTTATATATTTATATAACTTTTACTCGTATAACTACTTATAAGTATAATCCAAACGTTACAGTTTTGGTTTCTGAGCCTCGTCACCTTTGTTTCCCTGAATGGTGCAGATTACCCTAACACAGGTATCTTGATAACCAGCATTTCTGTCACCCTCGGCCCAGTAACACACCTAACTTACTGGAGCCTGGCGTGAATTTTCATCCCCGTTCTCATGAAGACGATGGGCAATTCGTAAAATGAACATCAAATGCGTGTGCAATTTATCACTGCCCTGTTTTCATCTCATTGAGATATACAACTGAAATAACGGACTCACGGCGACATAGAACGGAATAAACGTTTCCACATTCTCAAGTATGCAAAATCCATTTTCACACAATCTGAATTAAGCATTATTTAGTCGAACAAAGATTTAAATGTAACAAAGTGCAACAATGTACCGTGAATAAGGATTCAGCGGGAAGTAATTTGAGAATGAGCGGAGGCTTGGTGAATAAAAGAGGTTTTATGTCGGAAACAGAAGATGCAGTCTAAGTATTTTACAGAGAAGTGGAACTGCAGCGTTTCCAGAACGACTGAAATGTTGTGAGAATTGGTGAGAGTTGATCGCACACATGAACCAAGTAGTCGCATTTTTTTCCGATCTTGTAATAATGGACATTTCGCGTATCCAGTGCATTTGTATGGAAACAAACAGATAATCCGAAGTGGTCGCGATCATTGAAACATTGAAAAATGTTTACGCAGAGCAGCACACAAATGCCCACATTTTTTAAACCACCTTTTCTCAGTATTGTTTGACCGTTTCCCAACTACAGCTTAGCGAATAACGTAACAATCTTTCCGTGAATAATAATGCAGACAACTTTCAATAATAAGTTTTATTTATGTTTGGTAATATATGTCGACCTTTTTAATTAACTGTGCTTACAGCAGAAGAAATTTACTAAAGTATTTTCAACGTTATTCTGTATATAATAAGTTCATTTCTTTCTTTTTGTCAAGCTAAGCCATTGGTTTTGGACAATATACCCATAAACAAAATTATGCGGCCTTTGCAATAGGATACTGCCTGAATAGTGAATAGTGAGATGAAGTTTATTTGGATATTTTTTTAAAATAATGGCCAATTAATTGCCAATGGTAATGATGTCTAATACAGTAAAAATGATAACAATCAAACAAAAATAGCATCAAACACTCACGTGGCGTACTGAATCTTCGAACCACAGTTTCCAAGAATGTGTTTTGTGGGGCAACTAATCCCTTACGTGATCCGGCAGTGGCCATTATAAAATCAATAAGGGATGTACGGTTTATAACAGCGGAGTATCTTGTGATTCCAGTTTAGAAGCATTGTTAAATGCGAGGCAGATATCAACGTCCGATTCTACCATTACTGCTATGTTGCATATGGTTCCGTTTTTCCTCACCGTTTTCTATTCAAATTTACGATTGGTTCTCAAGATATGAACAGCCCTTTATTCTGATTGGCCCGTTCCCATCCGTTCGCACTCTATTTTGGTCGTGAAGCCTATGTACGCATGAATAAGTTTTTGTTCGCAAAACTTCATATTGGTTCATTTACTCAGAGCTTTAAAATAATTTACATGTAAGCGAAAGGAAAAACCAGTTTTGTAGCTCCAGTTAGTATAGTACGAATTGAGACACTGTTTACAGTCGGGATACGTCAACTGGAAACACCGATCGATCTCGGTGTTGTTGTGTTGTTAGGCTAGAACAAATTGGATGAAATGTATTCTTATCTGTCTTCTCAATGAAGGTGAGAAAATGCTAATGTTTTGTTTACATAACACTGTTCACCAACTTTAAAAATACCTTAGCTGATTTTTTGCAAATCGCACGTGTACGGTCATCGTGCTACCAGGCCGTCAATCTTTATGAATGCTCAATTTCCAGTCCCATAACGGTATACTTTGAAAACAGTAATCATGGTTTTTTCGTTCCTTCCCGAGCAATGTGACCCGGTGAAGTTCCGATTGAGCAATCCAGAAAGTGTGTATGTTACTCGACTCAATATGACGACCTCTTAAAAAAATATGTTGATTTAAATTAAATGGCAAACATTGTCAGTGCATAAGTTAAATCATTAGTGGAACATTACAAGCGACAAATATGATTGTCTAAATTGGTCCATTTATATTATTTTCAGATTAGTTTTTGTGTTCAAGATTCATTTGTATCTCACTTAAGCCAAAAAATCGCAAGTTATGATTCTGGTTAATTCATGTACTTTGCTTTCAACAATGCTGACTAACGCCTTCTAAGAAACAGGAATCGGTCTATCCTTGGCTCTGTATGGAGCTATTTCAATTCACATTTTAGCAGAATTTTCATCCCTTGGGTTTGACCTCATTCATGCGACCCAACTTTTTACGCGGGTGAACAAACCAGAGTAGGGTGACTCGGCTTACGCCACCAGGCCATAAATGAATGACCATTAGAGACCCAGAGTTCATCTAGACTCTTTAGCGCACATCGCGGTTGGTAAGATGCAGTTTTGATCATACCGACTACTGACGGAATTTGGGGCTTGATCTGTTTGAAAAATCGTCTTTTGTTGCTACTTAACCAATCAATTAATCACACAAAGCAGGCTTGTTGGCTGGCTTGCATTCTCAACTTTCTGTATTGTGATAAGTGATGTTTTCGGATCTGTTCAAAAAATTTAAATTCAAATATTCTCACCTTGATTGGTTAACCCGGGTCTGGACTTTTCCATTTCGCGCTTTGTCAGTTGCTCCTTGTGATACAGACTACAAATGTTGTACTTCTTTACCACCAAATTATTTTCTATCTAACCTAACAGCCAGGTGTTTGTTTCGAATTTCACTCCAACAAGTCAAAAGTAACTTCTTGTCAGCGCGTATTTTCGAGCACGCTTTTATCAGATCACAATAGTTTCACTTTCCATCTGGCAAATAATAATACCAAGTACCCATTCTTCCTATAAACTGAACTGGCAAAAATTGTATACCACTGAACGGTCCAGTGTAAGACGATGGACAAAGGAATCCAGTCTTTTAGGTGCGCTTTGAAATTCTGCTCAATTGGTAGGAATATTATTCGATCGATTGTGATGATTATATATGCAGTTCTACAATGGTGAATCTCGGGGGGTGAATCAACAAGACATGTATGAAAGAAATGTACTATGATGTGATTCTAACTCGAAAAAGGAAAATTTAATTTTTTCAACCATTTAGAAAATAGAATAATCTAAAAAATTTTCAAGATGCGGGTCATTTATGCTTTCATTTTTATTTCTCAGGTTCTCATAAAAAATTTCTTACTCGGCAAAACAATTTACATTATCGATGAGATTTCAAGTTTAATCCAGCATCATGATATCATGCAGACAGATTAGCTGGAACTTCCGGAACGACCAAAGCGGATGAAATTCTTCGACTGGAGTTGACAGATTGTTTGACCTTTTGAATATGAAAGTTAAACCTCAGCTTCATAGTTTGATCAGTCTAGGTGTGAACTGGTTTGCTCAATAGTGCTGAGTTCGTGCAAGAGGGTTCGTTGTGGGCCAATTCCTCAATTCCATTTGGGCTTCGAGTATAATTAATTGTTCAGGTGTAGTTCATTAGACAATAGCCATTTGCAGCAGTGTAAAAAAGCAATTTTCTTCAGAATTAAATGGAATAAAATATTTGTATTATTCGTACTTTTCAGTCGGTTTCAAAATTTATGAATCAGTTTTGAAGTGCCGATCAGGAACCGCGTACTGTACAAGCACGACGTTTTGGTCGACTAATCCGGTAATTGCTTACTGAAACAGAAAGATTTTCCAACTCCAAATCGATCAGTCAAGGTCAGTCAGATAGCAACTTGTTTCTATTTCCGATTAATGTGCTAAACAATTATATTTACTAGCCGAACAACTGCAGTAGTGAGTAACGTATGAATCTTAATGTGGCTTTTTATAGTTGCCTACAGTTCTTATATACTTTTCCCGGAGACCATCACTTTGTTCTATGTGAACTCTTATGCCCGTTCTCTTTTACCAATAATTTGTATTGCCATTACGATCTGTCTAATAAGTTGGAAATCAGGTTTAACGTCATAGATCAATGAGCTTCAAAGAAACGCTGTAGGCGAACCCAAATTTGTTGCGGAAAAAATATGCCTGACGTACAGCTCAAGGGCGTTAGTCTCTGCTTCTTACCCGAATGTTTGGGATACCATTTCTGACAGGGACACTAATACTTAACTCAATGCTTTGGAGTCTCAAAATGGACATGACAACTGCCTCGTGCTATTAGTTAGCCTACAAACCTTTTGTGATTCAGAAAAGTGATTTCCTCTGTAAATACGCCACAGCTAGAATGCCGGAAGGTTTGGACATTCGATGCGAAGATTAACGATGCTGCGAATGTCTAGGCAAGTTGAACTACGAATGTAAACAGGCTTTGTGTGAAATTTTGTCTTTGTCATCAAGCTAGATCATGAATTTTACCAAGAAACCTTGGCTTACATACCTGCAAAACAGTGTAAATCACGTAAATTCTTTTTATATGCATGGAAGAGTACCACTTTCTGATTTTGTAATGCCCCTCACTTATTATTTTACACAGTGGTGTTCGCTTCTATGTTCACTTAGGATTATCTGTTGTTCCCAGCCTTTGTTACATTTCACACAAATGTTCAGCCAGCGTATAATGCTGGATGTATAAGTGTGATACTGGGATCTTTTAGCTCAATACGATGGATCAAAATAGTAATATTAGTTGAATCAAATTTGTTTGGGTCATAGCGGATGGATCATCAGTTATGGATGACAACCTTTAGTTAAGGTCACAAACTGATTGTTCTAATAATACTGTCGATGAGGCAGTTGAAGGTCGGTATTGATTTTTTCTTCCGGTCGGTAAAACTCCTTGGTCAAAAACCGGTCCCAAGTGTACCGTATCGATCATTATCATTTGTATCCAGGCCACCTGTCGTTTTTTCTTGAATGATACCGACAATAGCGAAGCGGATGACAATGATCTTATACTGAGAATTGGAACGCAATTCAGGCATAATACACTCGCCGATTGAGTCTAATTTAACAAAAATAACCTTAAAATTATTGACCTTCTTCTACTTTTGTAATGCAATCGAGATATTTAAACAGCTCTCGGCAACTATCAATGAAAGACTAATGGTTTATGGGTGTATCAATGCAACACAAATAATGCTACATTTTAGTTATTTCATGAGCTTGAAATCTAATTATCTATAGGGTTTTCATGAATGACCTCAATTAGTGTTCAGAATTCAAATTAACAGACTAAATATTTTTGTTCCTGAAAGAATCAGCTTTTTAGTCTATGAGAAACTTCGTATATATTTAATTTCAGGCCATAAGTGCATGGTGCTTTAGTTAGTTTTACAATCCACCAACTCAGCTTTTCTTGTCTCATCGCAAGTATATTTTACGTGTGTGTCGGTTTATTTCTTAAATCTTGCCAAATTAGCTAGATTTGGGAAATGAGAATGGGATCAATTTATCGGTGTGACCGATTTACTCAGTTTATAAATCGGATAATTGCACCACTGTTTTGAGATTAGCATCTAAATGATGAATCTGATAACCTTAAGGAATTCTGAGCTCAAAAGTGGTTTATTTCTTAACCTATGAATTTATGATATTGCTGTCAAAAGAACAAAACCTATTCAACAAGCTACCACATAGACCTGCACCTATTAGCACGATTCCTACGGAGCTCAGGTTTCTACAGTTTTCATGATAACAATTGAGCATATTCCTTACAGTCCTGTTATTCGTAGTGTGACAAACGCGAATAACATGGCATGACTGCAAATACTACATCATCTGCCACACAAATTTCAGGAGTTTGCAGTCTAATGTGAATGATCTCAACTCGGGCGTAGTCTGCACTCATTGGCTAAATTTCTTTCATTTACCGTGTGACTATTTCTGTCAACAAAATTGATCGCGTTAACAATCATTAAGATTGCTCGTAGTACTGTTCTGATGAATTCAAACAAAAATCTGCATACCTCGAAGTAAAGATAACGACCAAGTGAGGACTTGGATCTGGAGTCGAATGCATTCCGTTTGCAGCTTATTTATGGTTAAGTACTACGTGACCATTGTAAAGAAAGAAACAACCGATAAATAAAATAATGATTAATTGTATTTTAGTGCTTAGATCAACTTGAACAGTTCAAATAAAAAATATTTCAGTGAGGTATGATAACTGTTTTTAGCTCGCAAAGATGGGTTTAGCTACACAGGTGTTGATCAAACTCGTGCAACATCACTCTCATTTTGGAAATACATTTCAGTCGCCAATATCATACTTGTACACTGGTGGCCATGGGTAAAGTGTGTTTATTTCTAATTTTATCTCCCACTTCCATTTTCTTAGTTCTCTTTTACCACCGTTTGACTTTGCGTGACCTTGAATGTTTCGATAAAATTTTTAGTAGTTTGAAAGGTACAGCTGAGATTTCAAAAATATTTTAAGTAAAGCAGCATGGGAGTTCATTCGTTTTATTGAATGATTCCTGTCCCATAAGTGTTTATTAATTTGAGCAAACGTGTTCTATACTGATCATCTCTTTTCAGTTAGTGCATAGTAAATAAGTAAGTTAGTGAAAATATTCTAGCTTAAATTAATTGATAAACTATTTGGCAACAAATTACTCACGCGTTATCCACAATACTCAAAGAAATAAAAACATAGTTCATGAAACATAAAGTTGATCTCGAAATCTGACCTTGAAGTGTGCGGCTCGTAGTGTCACCATATTCAAATCGATTGAAAGATTCAAAAGGTTTTGGCATATAATTGGAGCCTAGAGGTAGCTTAATTCAGAGGCGCATAAATTCGATGATTCAGTTGGTGTCTTGTGGAAGTGCTTTGATGAGAACATAAGTTCAATTTGTTGAATGTTCAGCGAAATTTCTCCATCAAAACATAAAGTGAGAGGGAGGAAACCGATCATATCAAAGTAAGACGATGGCTACATTTGATCGCGGCGGAGAACTGTTGCATAAACCAAACCTGGAGAATCGTCCGGGCTGATTAGCCGTTTTGTCCTCACGCCTTCGTTTGGAAAATGATGGTCTAATTGAAAATGCAACTGAGGCCACCTGATATAAAGTCATTATGGAGAGAAAAACGAGACAAGACATACTGATTTTACCAGCGAATTCAAATCGCGTTACCTGTTCATTTGGCAGTGAGTTTAACTTGCTGGTGCCCTACGAGCAATTCAGCATGCGGTGAAAGCTGATCTACTGAGCTAGTTTTCTAACGAATTTCGTTTTACCTGTCCAAAGAAGTAAATCTTTACCCCACCTGAAGAGTTAGAGCAGAAGTAAATACCGAGTGCCTTGTTATTGGTCTACTGCACACACCAATCTGGATACCGTGAGATTCGCCAAACAACGAAATCAAATCCTCCAGTACTTTGGTGTATTACAATTTTGTTAGATTAAATAATTACGACAAAATATTGGAACAATAATTAGCCTAACCTTTTGCCTCGTACTAAGAGTGAACTCATGAACAGTGACACATCGACTTTGGAATAGGGTAGTTCACTGACAGTTTGCTTTTCGAATTAATATACAAAAGATATCTAACTTCCGCTTCAGGTCTGAACGCCATCCTTTGGCTAGGGCTGTTATGATTTGTGCATAGTATCTTTTGGCACAACGGCACAAATCCTCTCGTGACAACGGGGCAGCAGTAGCAGTGAAATGGCACGCGTTTGATGTGATACGAGTGATGATGCCATCGTGCTCTATTTTATCAATGACTTTCAATAAACCTTCACGTTAGCCATATGGGATTACGCGCCGTTTCATAAAAATTAGCTCACCGTTAACTTCCAATTTGACCGGTTGAACGTTCATGCCTCCAGTATTGTTGGAACATTTCACGATTAAGCGATGCAGATGCGTTTGCACATTGGGCGCGGTGTTGGTATGAAGTGACACGGAGTGGTTCAACGCGCGGATGGCTAATAAGCCAAGTATGGATGGACTGCTTTTGGCAATTCAGAAGCGTAAGGGAGCAAGGTGGTTTTCTGTGGAGTGCACTATCAGTGAAACCTCACTCATCAATGGCAGTTTGTGTCCTGTTACACCAACGATTGGCACAAACGTCGGGTGGATTTGGGCTTGGGGACAGATCGACCGAAGCACTTCGGTAGAAATGATAAATTCCGTGCTTCTTGTGTCAACAATGAATTGGTGCTTGGTGCCCGACTATAGTGTCACATCTTTGTATGGGATTTGGGCACAGTGACCTTCGGGTCGTGGAGAAAATACAAGGCTTTGTCTTTTTCGGCTGTTGGCTGTGCGAGGTGCAGCGGGGTTGTTTGTAAACTATCCGGATATGGCCAGTTTTTTCGCACGCTTGACACTTGGTATTGCGGAATCGAAAAATGGAACGCAAATGGTAAGCTTCACGTGACGGGCACGGGTTGATGTTTGTCGTTGTCAGAAGGGAATATTTGGATACTTTATCTTCATTAAAGTGAAATCCGTCTGGAGAGGTGGACACACCAATAGTCCTAGGAAAGAAAATACCGTTCACAAATGACACCCCTACTAATATCATCAGTTTATTAACGCTGCAACAATTTAAATAATTGCGACGGTCGACACCAATTATTCCGGGTTTTGTTCAAAGCCTGATGGTCAAAGGTTTACTAAAGAGAGTGTCTTTTACGAACTGTTTATTATCCTCGAATATACTCAACAGTTGGCTAACCCAAAGACTGCTTAAATCAGCTGCCCTTGAAGATGTGATTGGAGACCCAGCGTTTACATGCACCACGTGGAACTATCCTCCATCTCAAGCTGTTTACGCTCCTTCTGTCGATTTGCTCAAATTGATAAACGTTAAACTAACTTATTTTCTTACATTTATGAATGAAATTAAAAGTTGTTTAATTTGTTCCTCTTATCCTAGGTACCCGCATACGAGTCCGTTATGGGATTTTATGGGATACAACTTTCCGAGTTTATCCATGGAAAGCATCGATACTTGCTTTGAACTACCTATGCTAATCGAGGGTTTGCAGAAATATTGTGATCAGTAATCGGGTCCCTTCTTGATTTAGATGAGCTTAGTGTGGGAGGGATTTTGTTGATTTGAACTGGATTCCAGCCAGTTTGTTCGCGTGCAGTCATAGGGGAATTACTTTCTTTCTAACGTCTCACAGCTAGGACTTGTAAATAATGAACAGTTGTATAAATAAGATTCATTTGAATTATCGGACTCTTTGGAATTCTCATTCTTTGAGCTACAAATTTTTAATGTAATGTCTTCCTCTCACTTACGCTGGAATATTCAA
>UZAN01040254.1:29623-44535 GCA_900618425.1 Echinostoma caproni
ATAACTCCACATAAGTGAAAGATAGCTTTGCAGTGTTTCCAATTAGTATAAAGAACGGTAATGCATCATGAATAAAAGCCCCAACAATGCTTCAACCTTGAACACTACGAGGTAGGACCACTGATGGTGATTTTATTTCAGATGCAAATTGAAAATCTGCCTTGAAGAGATTCAGTTTTGCTATTCGTTTCGAGAAGAGACCAGAAAAATTCTGTCGCGACATGACCTTGTTTTTTCTCATCTGACCCGCTGTGACAAGAAAATTTCTCGTTTCACGAATTTTGGCGGTGGTGGCCTGAGATTCCTGGGTTCGAACCGCTCCACCGCCGCCCGTCTTCTCAGGCAGCCTTTGTATGGCTGTAGCCCTCTTCCTGAATGTTGACTGTACATTTGTATATTCAATAAATAAAAGAGGAAGTAAAAAAGACACAGACATACACAATGCATGCATACATACACGCATACAATGTACGCACATGAAACTCATTGAATCATCCGACTCTCCACTCCGAGAAAGAAGAGCCGAAACGAATAGTGGTTAGTTGGGGTGATCTACTGCTCCGGCTGTTGAATAGTTGGTCTCCGGTGAAGGAGTTGCGCATGATTAGCGGTGATAATTCCTCTCGTGACATATTTCCATAGCTATGTGAACAAATTTAGTATTGTGTAAAACAATTTCTCTTTGCTATTCTATAGATAAAGAATTCACATACGTTGTACACGAAGTCAGGGGACCAAAACCAACTTCGAGTGGTAGAAACTAACACGTGTTGTGTTGGATGGCGTGTTAACAAAGCAACCTATTAACCACTTTATGATTAGATTGGTGGTTAAAATGGAAAAGAATCCCAGTGAAAAATATTTTTGTTGGAGGCGTTTCGTGTAGTGCGTGGAAATCTTGACAAGTCTTGACAACCTAATCACAAGGCGGTCAACTAATTCTAACCTGAATTGTGTGAGGTGCTTTACCATATGAACCAATCAACTGCTATCAAGTATCCGTTTAGTTGCACTGTTATAACGTGGAATTGATTTCATCAGTCATGAGAAACTATTGAACGATTGTGTACTTCCCGACCATGCGTTTCTGACTTTTGTGTTCGTGGATCATAGTGGTGATTTAGCGGACAATACACATTACGGTCCGTGAACAGCTTATTAGATCACCACACCGAAATTGGAAATAGATTTGCTATCCTCAGTGAATTTGTTCGTTTCTCATATCCACCTAAGCAAACAAAACGTAGGATACACCCAGGATAAACATCGATGGTTTTAAGTTTTCGGGTCGGTACCATTTGCTTGGATGTTACCCTTTTCCGGCTCTTTGTGGGAGACAACTGCAAGTTTCAGTGTCCCATCTTTCGACCATGCTTCATGCCTAGAAAAATTTTACGCTTTCAGTGGTGCTCACTAAAGGAGACCAGTGTAAAAGAGACCCTATATACAAATGCCGCGACATTTTAAAAGACATGAACTGGCCCATTATTTATTTCGATCATTCAGTATGTTAAACGCCTCGATTGTTTTTTATGTCATTCAGAAATCGTAGCGAAATCACATGAAATAAAAGCTATCTGACTGATTCGCCATATAATGCTCACTTGGATTCTCATGCCAACCATCCCAATAGATATACCCCCTCCCAACAAATTTAATGCACTCACCTACCCCCGTCCTACAGCACCATCATCAACCTTTTTGAAATCTATAGACAGCGTCCTATTGAAAAGACCAAATACGAAATTTCAAAAAATCATTGTTTATTTTGACGAAAATAGAAAAATATAATTTCCACCGTAAAAACGTAACGCAGCCGCCACCCCACTCTCTCCCTTCCTCCCTCCCCCGTCCCGTCCTATAGACTTCACACACGCAACGCAGTTTTAAAACGTGCGATAAGCATCCCGAGTTTGTACTGCGGCATGGCTACTGGTAATTGTGGTGAGTCGATGGTTGAAAAAACTGGTGTGAGCTACGGTCAAGTGACACGCCGGTGACAGTCGACAAATGTTCGCGTCACTCTCAATGACAAAGACATCGAAATTGGACACGGTAAATGGTTGTCATCCGTTTGCCAAGGTTTACCGATAGCGAAAAATCCAGAATTAATGCCTTCAGAGAGACCAGTGTCTACGCACATAAGTTGATGAAATATGTCCAGGTCACATTGTGGCACGATATTTGATGCAGAAACAGCTATAATCCAATAAATGCCTTAGATGCCAGGAAAAGCTAGCGGAGAAGGATAGCTGCAGGTTCAATTAGGCAACAAAAATTAGTAACCTGAGCTGTGGAAAGAGTGCTAGTCCAATTAGCGGATTGCCGATCAAACAGCGTGATGGGATGGGGTGTGTTTTCAAGCAACGACAGAAGCGAACTCGTTATACTTAGAGGGCTTCAAGATTCTGATGCATATATTGGAGCGGCTCCTTCTGCCGGCAGGGGCATTGAATGATCATCCTGCGGCCATTTTCCTGCCTGAGACTATCGTAGTTCATAACTTGTAACTGGCCAAATTCTGGTTATCATTTTGTCGCATCAAAACAGTGGTGTGGTCTACGTGCAGTCCAGATTTGAACCCAATTTAAAAAAACAACCAGAATACTCGTGTCAACATGGACATGATTGGAGATTTTAAACAGAATATT
Organism: Echinostoma caproni; assembly: GCA_900618425.1. Taxonomy (NCBI): domain Eukaryota; kingdom Metazoa; phylum Platyhelminthes; class Trematoda; order Plagiorchiida; family Echinostomatidae; genus Echinostoma; species Echinostoma caproni. Next base: position 32,275 of record UZAN01040254.1, read on the forward strand.
ACGGTGACTTTAATGGATGAATTTATGGGGGTATACTTTTGTCCCGATGAAACTTTCGTTTTTTAGATAAATTTTGGTTAAAATTAACTATAACGTGATGAAATTTGGTATTTCTACTCTATATTTAAGTGTATTCTACATTTAAAAAATGGTGATAATCGGGGAGATACGAGCGCTGACAATTCAAAAATCTGGAGGAGCGGGTGGATTGCAATACATTTATCGCCAGGTGTACATATCTGTTGATTCTTCATCTCAACAAGTGGTACCAGTACCATATTGAATGCAACTGAGAGTATCAAAGCTGGCTTTGTGCATATGTTTGCACAAACTTCAAAGAGGACAGGTTGTCAATGCATGTTTTCCCAACTGGCTGGTTACATCGAAGATAAATTATGATTGAAGGTTTCCAGCACCTGACTAATCTAATCAAATTTTTATCTTCGTTTCAATCAAACGGTTCCTGTCACATGCTGTCGTCGATTTGGCATTGTCGCATCGGGATGAGTACAGAACGAGCATGTACAACTCATGGGATTTCGGGCCTATCGCAGGATGGTTGAAAAGGAGTACAACAGAGAGACTGTCTACCAGGTAAGCCATCAGCTCAGGAACACACTGCTGAGTGGAAAATCCAACTTGTGGGTTCATTCGCACTAAAGTGCAAATCTGCCAAAACTGCCTCAAATTGGAAAGCATGATAGCAACTCACAAACCCATTCGCCTCTTTTCTCTCCGCTGCGTTTCGCGAGCACCTTGCTAGGGAAATTTGACCGTCTTGTTTTGGCTGTCCACCGGTATTGAAAAATAAGTCATCGATCTCAAGCTTTGCAAGATAAATTAAACAGCACTTTATCTGGCAAAAAGTATCCGGTCGGGAAATACGTGAAAAATTAAAACATTTTGATTCTCTAAAGTGAAAAACAGCGGTTAAATCGAGAACAAAGTAAAGAGCGTAAAATGTAGACAGGACATTGATTAGGTTCAACGAGAAGTGAATGTCGTCCATGAAAGAGTTAGTGAATAGAGGTAGAAATACACGAATCTTCAAACCTGTAGCTTTCAGCTCGCCAACTAGGCCAATAATTTTCTCATATGCGTTCCCTTATATAACGCGTACTGTCTCCTCTTTCCTTCCAAATAGCCGCTTCAAGAGAATATTATGCAGTGTACTTTCAACGTCTTCTTTCAAACTGTTCAAATTGTTTTTTTGTGAAGTGTAGTTAACAAACTTCAGTCGGTTTCATGAGAAAAAATCTTGCACAATTACACCTAGCGATCGGGGAAATCGTCGTACAGGTTCTCCTCTCTATACATTTTTGTGGAAATGTTTTGTTAAGCCAGGTCCACACAGCTTTGCAACAGTGAGCAACTAAGTCATCCTGATGGAAGTAAATGCTTAAATAATTTGTGATTCAACTTCTTAGAAAAGATTCGGCTGCAATCGTTGCGATTCACCAAATATTTTTAATTCAGGAAAGTTGAACTTCATTTATTTGTGTAGTGTTTCCATTTGCAATGTACGTATGTATGCATGTATCTCTGTATGTCTGTATGTTAGTGGATGTCTGTCTGTCTGTCTATCTGTAGGTACGTGTGTATGTATGTGTGTATTTATGTATGTACAAATGCATCATTTTTGTTCAAGTTATTATTGTCGCAAATGGATATAAATACATATTGAACAATATAAATCTATGGAATGATGTGAACCAAAGACATCTCCAGGTGAGCTTTACATAGTTTCTTTGAGCAAAGCAAGGCTGAATGTGTTGAAATTCCACATTCTATTTTGTACCTATATTTTAATAACATTCCGCATTTCATCGTCAATCGTCCAGATGTGTACAAGTCCAATACCGCTAATTATTGCACGAGAGTNTAAGTTATGCGGTAATTTTTGTTGAGTATTTAGCCAACAAAGTGTGGACCGAAGGTCAGTCAGCTGCCTGTTAGTCAAGTGGATAGTATGCTTGCGTCCTAGCTGTGAGATTCCTGGTTCAAGCCCCAGTGGAGTGGATGGATTCGTGCACTCCGCCGATCAGGCCCAATCAATTTGAAGCAGCTTGTCGGTGCTGCTTATCCATTCACGTCGTATCTGCTCTGTACATGACAATGTTCACCGTATCACCAGCGTCCTCCTTGCGGATATTCCATCTCACATTATTTCCTCGTCTCGTCATGTTAAATGTGTTTATCTAACGGCTAACAGGTCACTGTCATATCCATTCGAGAGTAATATGCATTACATTAGTCTGAAACGCTATTCTCAATTGTTTTTATTGCATGCACTCTTTCTCACAGACTACAGTAATCTTCTATGGTCCGAATAGGCACGGAAGCTGCGTTCTGTGGCGAAGGGATATGACCGTGCAATTCGATGCGTTGAATTCAATATTATTTTCGATTGACTAATAATGATCTTCATTCTCTGCATAAAACGCTTTGCTGTTTCGATCCTCAATTTATGCGAAAAATGGTTGCATACCGTTATTTCTATGACAAAGTTCTTCTGTCTAAAGTTAACACTGTATGCTATCCTCTAGTCCTTTGGCACTGACTCTTATTAGCTTCATTCGTAGTATTGTGCCGTCAGATTTCACACGCACCACTCACTCACTGTACGTGGACTCTTGTGGTCAGGTAAAGGGGAAGATCTTTATTTGATTCAGCACACAGTCTTTACATCTTAAGTTTGTGTGAAAAAAGTTTTATGTCACGGGTAACAAACAGCAAAAGACAGCTAGTTTATATTTGTTGAAACTCGATAGTACTAAGAATATTCATGTCCGTACCCGGAGGGGCTGCTCTTTTCTCCCTGTCCAGCTCTATTTTTTTCGCTCTACGTTATCAACCTGATAGCTTACGGTCAAGTGTTTCGGCGCTCAATCCATTGGTTCACTGTTCCAGTCTCTGGCAGGTACACAACTTAATGGCTGCTAATGCAGAGAGAGAGAGTTGCCTAACGCAGAGGCCGAGTATATTGCGAGATGGGTTCCAAGCGAAAACAGTACCTTCGATGCTACAAAACCACAACGGAATAAAATAAATTATGCAAAACTCATGTGTCATCATTCGCGAGGCGTCTGTCAGCAACACGCCACGAAGTTGATCGTAATAAATCATTCAGAATTATCAATTTGTTGAGAAGGTCACCGTTACTACAACCTGCAGAGGCGAGAGCGATCGATCGATTCAGATTCACCCTGCGCAAACGGAATGTTGTGTTAACTTGGCTCTAACCTGATAACATACCAGCTAGTTTCCACCTCACCCTTTTTCGTGAAATAGTGTAGCATCATGTAGAAATACTTTTTTGGTCAATGAGTACCAGTTAAGATGCAGAAAAACGATTAGGGAACTCCATTGTGGTATTTTAAAATGTCTTTGTATTTCGTTCAAATTTCTATCTGAAAAGAATGTTTTTCAAGTTAACTGCTACTAAGTCTCAGCAAGTTTGAAGCAGTAACCCAGTGTTTTTAACGAACTTCATTGCAAAAATAAGACTCATCTGTAATGATTAGTTTTCTGCGGCTAATGAATTGCAGTTTATGTGAAGGGGCTGAGGGAGAATGGAGCAACAGTCGAACATGAAAGAGCAAAAGGCCTATAAACCTCTCCAGTTCACGGTGTGGCTTCAACAGACTGGATGTGTTGACAATTAGGCTGGACCGTCTGCCTACGCCAGTGTGATTCGCCAGCCCTAATTGGTATTTACTATAGCATTAGTTATTTTACTAAAAAGCCACAGAGGTAAACAGGTATTTCATCTATTTCAACTGGTATTGATTTCCAAACTTTAAACTATGCAGTTGGTTCTCCTTAATGTCCACTTTGTTTGGTTTGTGTCAATCGGCTGACCCGGTCCACCTCCCTCTTCCACTTTTGGATCAAAAGTTAAGGTAGAACTGTAGCCTGGATCCACATTTGTGACATTATACCTGATTGAAGAGTGTGATGTGAAGTTTGTGGTATTTTTCCGACCGACTTTTGTTGTCCAGCCTGCGACATAAACCTAATGAATCAGCGAATGACTTCTTTGTTCGGTCTAATCTTAATCAGTTGATAGCTTCACAAAAACAGCCCATTATTGAACCTGGTAGGCTCCAAATAGCCCACAAACGCATCTAAATCCGAATTCAGACGAAATAAACAGGAAACCCACCAAAGAAGTGATCCGGTGAGTAGCAGGAATATCATGATAAGTCAAAACATGCATAAATGACTCACGCATGAAATGAGTATTTCAAAAATCTTTTTGGTATGCATCGGTTGCAGCTAGAAAATGTGTCATTAGTAACAAGAACCTCTTCCATTGACTGGGTATGCAACAAATGAGGAAGAAGTATTCGAGACTTGACAGTGACCATTTGGAAAATTGTAGGACAGTTCACTGAGTGAGAAGGAAGAATGGCTGTGGCTTAATGCGAATGATTGATCTGTTCTATAATGGGCTGATGACCGATACCATAAGACCACCATTCATCTACGCCTCGCCTCAGTCAATGCTTTGATTGGCGGATGGGTTCTGAACCAAACTGCACGTTCACTGGTTTGTCAGAAGGAGCATACAATGTAGTGCGTGACAGGATAATAGCATACCGTTTCCGTATAATCAAACCAGTTCAAATGTTCAAGTTTGGTATGATGATGATGACTCTGGTGATGATGTAAATAATAATAATAATAATAATACAAATCGCTAGTGCACACAAAAGTCACACGGAGTTGAATTGCTACTCTGATCATGGAGAATTCTTTCGAAACCAAAGGAGAGAACAATGAAGAAAGACAAGAGCAATCTTATTGACAAAATAAACTACAAGGACTGCCCGAAACACCAAATTGGACAAACTGGAAGATAACTGTCAACATGGGTCCATGAACATTAAGTGGTAGTCAGTAGGCATGACCCACTATCTCTGATTCTCCTTCCACTCGGATCAAGAAAGACTTCAATTCAACTTTAATGCAGTGAAACCAAACCCGAGAATTTCTCGAGACCTGACACAATTCAATTAATTCAATAAACGGCCACATCGTACTGGATCACGTGTACATGCCCATGCAACTCAAAGATCAAATGACACAATAAAAGGCTGATTTGGAACGTGAGACCGGACCGAAAACCTCGATCTCGATGGAAGAACTCCTCACCCTCACCCCTTCGCATCAGCGCAACAGCGAATCAGGTGAAACAAAGTTAAACAAGGTGGGAAAATATTCGGTGGAGAAGAACAAATGTAAGCAAGCAGGTACCAGCAAAACACTGCCATTTCACAAGAACTGAAGATGTCATCTCGGCTAGCCAAGAAAACAAATTGTCAAGTTCGACCAACAGGCAACAAGCTACGCCAACCAATTTTAAATACTTTGTCGAGATTATCTATCCTAAAGACCATGTGCGTGAGGCTGGGAACTCTCACTAAACCCACTCCAAGCCTTATCGACAGAGTATACTTTACAGCTCACCACTTATTTCATATGAATTAGTCGGGTATCAACTGTGTTGGGCCATGTCCGGTTGTGCAATAATAAGCAATATTCACGTATCCTGTGTCCTGCTGCGTCGAATTCCAAGGTCAAGCATGCTGAGTGAGATCATGGGTATTCCATTTGTTGAAGCAGATGGATGACAAGCGATTCGAGGCTATCTGAGCTGAAATAGGGGAATATTCAATTGCAAAGCCCTTGGCACCAGCTCAAATAAATGCAAGTAGACATATATACATACATATCTACATACACATACATACATGTGCACATCAACCTGTTACGTTAATTGTTGTGTGCTTTCTTGGAGAATGTTCAACCTTCCATGTACCAACAAACTGACGGGGAAGGTTTCTTGGTGGTTTTTCTTATTCTGAATTAAGACTCTCACTTAATGTGCACATCAGAAACCGTATCATCTTTACACGGGTACACTGTCTCATAGACTATTCGAATTAGACTCAGCTGATTAATCGCATATTCTGGGCATTATTCTCTTATGATAATATCCTTGAGCAAAACTAAACAACTAATGTCCGATTGTACTGCAACTAAAAGCATATTCATTTATGTGATATTCTCCCCATCGATCCACCAGTAGTACACAGACATTGTCAACTATGTTCGAAATATACCCAAATCTTACTCAGATCTGAAGGAAGTGTGTTCAGTTTTGGCGAGATTTGCAGATTCGAAGACTTCACGAATATGTTATTGCAGTTGGTCATTTGTCTGGAATCAGTCGCGCATTTTTCATACAAAACGCGCCCATTTTCATTCGTTTATATCAACGTCGTTCTTAGTGAGCCTCATTCGAACAGTTAAGGATGATCGATTTTTTCCAGGAGGATTACAAAACTGCTGTTTGAGGTCACTAAAATCCGAGGGGNGGGGGGTTGCAGGTTTGAATGCCCAGTCAAGCATCTGTAACACCCTTGTTGTAAAATTAACAGAAATAAGGGATGGACCGCATTTCTCCCAATGGTCATCCTGACAGGTCGTTGGAAATTCCATTTCACACTTGAGCATATCAATAGTATCACATGTTTATCCATCTCTTGCCAAGTATGTCTTCCTTTTGCGATATTATATAGCTGAGATCAATACCAAATTTTCCCTAAATTGCATGTAGTAAGACGTTTGCTCCCCGTGATCGATCATTTTCAACTCACAATTCCCACATCTGTTGTGTATTTTGTAAAACCCTCAGAAACCAGAATTTGCCTCAATTCTGACACTAGTTACTCCATTCAACACGAGTCATATCAGATTGGTGTGTGCCACGCTCTTTGTTTGTTTAGAATTTAGGCGATAAATAATGCGGAAGGTGATAGAAGGTGATAGATAGATGATAATTTACAGTTCGAAATCGAGTTAAGTTTCCTTATATGCTTTAAACATGTCGGTCTGTCCGTATATTCCCTCCAGTAAAAATTGAACAACTAGAATCACACTTGTATTTGGTATGACTTCTGCAAATGCATATGGTAATATTTCCATCAAGCAGTACGCGCGGACGGAACAGCACATAACACAGTGAAAAAAGCAAATGGATTGTAAAACAGACAAAGGGCACATGAATTGCACATTCTTGGAAACAATAACAAACAATATACGGATACAATATCCAAAAGGTAAACGAACGGTTTCATGTTTTTACCATGCATATGTTTCGCATCGCCAGTACTATTTATTAGGTATTAACTATTCTTATTCTTCCGCTACGACTATCGGCAAATAATAATATCCATTAGGCCGCCAGAAACATAAGACAAGCCGTGGTTATAAAATTGTTAGTGTCTTCGAAGTTAGTCTCTCTGGAAATAAATACTTCAGATGCAGATGATTATATTGTGACGGAATCTAAACGTCCGTTTACAAGCGAAATAAGAACGGATTACTCACTGAATGAAAGTAAGTTTGCAATATTTTAATCACTACATTTGGACTCGTATTCGATGTTTGGTTTCAACACATTTGATCGCTCGGATACACAAATCTTCTAGTTTTCTGTAAACTCGTGTGTGAAACCTATCCTTTCTGATATTCGGCATGTCTCCTATGGGATAAGTCATATTCGACCAATAAGTAATGCTTCTCTAGCTAAGTAACGTTTGTTCAGACGCAGCCTGTGGATAAAAACCCTTCCATACTGCTGCACTACGTTACTGGATGGGGGTTCTGCCGAACAACCGTAGACCACTCCCAAAAATAAAAATTCCGCTTGGCACCGCTTCAGCACATGACTCTAATATTAAACTTCGAGAAAAACAAAAAATGTTTATTGCTTAAGTGCCACTCATTTTCATTCCATGGGAATGGAGGATGAGCATCAGCTTATTACTACCATTTGCAGTCGGATAATTGCTCCTTGATACTCACTCTCTATCTCCCTCCTTGTTTATTATACAAATAACCCACGTACCTCATCGAAGTATATCATCAAGTGAAAAATTCATAAAATCACTTTAACGTTTAAAGTTCCCTGGCCATGACAGAAACTACGGACTTTTCGATTCCGTAAAACATGGTTAAAAATGCTCTGGAAAGGTTTTATTTAAAACCTGAAATAAATTGGGGAACCGAAAGACATTCTTTCCCTCTGATCCATCTTTGTATACCCCAAGGACCGAAACTTGAGCAGAACTAGTATTGTTTTGTGATCCTGCTTACCATAACAAAGAAACGACGTGATACAGATACAGATCGGTCAACGAGAAGCTGGTTTTCTGGATTATTCGCAATCTGCCGGATTCAACCAGGAATCGATGTCAGGAAGAACATGAACTACAATTAGTCAATGCAGTTCAGTCAATCATATCATGTACTTGATGTTACTTAAAACGATTGAATTGTTGCAACAAATTAATCGCTATTTTTGTGGCCCTCTTCCTGCGTTTCCGCCACAGACGCCTTCGGCATTCAAGATTTTGTGTTTTGATTGCGATCGCAATTCTGATTCCTGATTTCTGTCTATTACCATTACCAGAAAGCATGCATTTTATAGAATGAAATGTTTATTTTCGGTCTATTGTAAAAATCATTTGGGATTGATAGGAAAGTTGATCAAACGACTTTAAATACGTTGATTGAGGAATGACAATTGCGGATAACACCATCTGGTTACTGTTGGTTGGGTATTGCGAGCACCGTTATAACGTACATGATCTACCTCACTGCGAATTTTGATCAATACAAGCTCCATTTGGGCTTACCTTAATTTTTGCCTATAATATGACTGTGTAGGTTTGGGGATGAAATTATCTACCGCTTCTGTACTCTAACTCTGAATATTCCCTCTATCACAAACCACTATGGTGCACTTTATTTAATAACACCCAAACCCTAGGTATACAATTTTTTACAAACTCATTTTCATATGTAATCCATCTTGATTTCACTTGAGGCATGAACAGTGTTCATATACATCTGCGAGGGTCTTCGTTTTGATCATTTGAATACACGCATGCAATGAGCAACGTAGTCCGTGGGTCTGATTTCCGGTCACAAAATCGATACACCGCAGCGGTCATTGATTTCTGTTCAGTTTGTTTTACCGATTCCCCGCCAGAGTCACTTGACAGTGTACAAAAAGTGTCCAGAAACGGCGAGCAGTAACCACTTCATTTACACAGATCAGTAATTGCAGCGTCACAGACACATCAAACCATGCGATTTGTACACTTTCTACCACACATTATTTCTCAGCCTGCGAATCCCAGACAAACATGACATGCGACAGGGAGCAACTAACAAGGTGCAAACAACCAATTTGCGTGCGACTAAAGCCGATTAAAAATGCTAACGTGACAATTGACTTTGCACAGTTCGTATTATGGTCCAAGCAAAACGTATAACGAGCCAAGCGTAACCCAATGAGAACGAGATTGAAATTGGTCGGTCATTTGTCACACACTGTCTGCGACTGAGTGCAATTTTACGAATGGATTATTTGGGGAAAGCCGGAGTTCCGATGCATAAGATTTCATCACAACCACCCCTGTGGGTCAAATACTACAGTTTTCCTAGCACAAGTTAAATGTCATGGGTAGTCAATAACCAAACATTTTATGAATCAATAACCAACATGACCACGTTCTGGAATGTTGCCAGTACAACCTCCTTCTTATCACTGATTATGAACTTGTTTTCCTCGTTTGGTGCTCGAACAGCTACCGTGATTTACATTTGCTTATTTTCCAAAGATAAGCCTGCATACGTGACCAGGTAAACCCTCTCCCGCTCAATTCCTCACGGAAACAAAGGTATACTTGCAAGTCCCGTTGTGTCTCAGTTGTCCAGCAACTTACCAACCAAATCTGAACAGAGTCATGGCATCTGCGCACATGTCTCCCTCACCAGGTCTTCTGGATTAAGCAGATAAGGCTTAAATGACGGAGAAAATGACTTTGGACACTAATGGTCCGCAATGAGAATACCCATGTGGTATTTTGTTACCAACCTGAAGACATTTTGTTTCCTTATTTATCGAACCATGTTCTTCTAATCCTTCATCAGTTGAGCAGAATCAGTTTACCTACAGCATCGAAAACTGCAAAACTACGGTGAAAGATATATGCATTGAGCTTTGGTTCCAGTCTGGCGGTGAATGAAATGTTTCCTTCCAAACGATTTCCCACCAAGTGCTATGAAACGAACCGAGCACATTATAAACAAATGTCCCTAATTATGTATGCGTGTTCACTTTCAACTTTCGAAGTTTCCTCATTGACTGAATAAATCGACCCTGATTGCGGTTGTTTACTGCATTTCCTTTCTGTGACAATGTATAAAAGGCCCAGCGAAATCTTTCTGATATGATGTACATGGTTGCTACTCAGAATTCGAATTCACCAACACACACACACACACATCTTTTTCTTGATTGATCGACGTGGATGTTTGACTTGCAATTGAATTATTTCCCTGAAAGAAGGTTTCACGTTTGACTTTCTTCTGTTGTGTGTTGGAAACTTTTAATGTGAGCAAACTTAGCAAAAGGATTGATTTCATAAATATCGGTGATCAAATATACTTTGAGGTATACATAGTGTGGTGTACCGCCTAGACGTACGATCGGTACCGGCGCCTCTTAGTTAGACCCCAACAATGATACGGGTGGGTGAACAGGACTGGAGAACGATAATCGGAGCGGAATTCATGGTCCGGATGCGGTATTCGAATATAAGTATGTAAATTGGGCGTACAGGCACGACGTGGTGACGCACCAATCAGATCGCGACCTTGATACTCCGATTGGTCGATCGGACTACAGCTGTCGGACGTCGAAGTATGACCAAGGCTAGCACTTTCGTGACGATTGGGATCAAACTTATCCCGCGGTGGTTTTCGTAATCGTGATCGTGATCCTTTTCTGAAAATGGGAACGATCAGTGATTCGACCCAAGATGAAGGAATGTGCTCTTGCGTCCAAATGTTGTGCAGTAAGGTAGTGATAGAGCTTACAAGGTTATCACCCCCAATCTTGAAAATAGTGGGAGGGAGCTCATCCGGTTCAGCTGTCTTTCCTCGTTTCATAGCTTGAATACAAGACCGAACTTCTGCTTCTGCTGGAAGATCGGATGACACTGCCCACGGAGCTTCGGTTGCAAATAAAGCATCCTGGTTAGCACCAGTTCAGCTGAACTGTTCGCTGAAGTATCTCACCCAGCTATCAAGTCCTTGATTCCTGTTGTGAATAGTTTGTCCCTTCTTATCGTATACTATTTAACTGACTAGAGTTCACCGCCCTCCCATGTTGCGCATCAGCGGGACCACTGATGCAGCTGCTACTTCCATTTCACTAACTATTAATGACCACCACTTTTCCCGATCCTTCTTGAAGCACTTCGTCAGNTGTCACTATGAATTTATTACTTTTATTATTTACACCAATCGAACGAACGAAAAATTATAGGTACAAAAACGGGGGAAATAAAACAGTCAACTTCGAGGAGTAACAATATTTTTTGTTTGTTCACTGCACGCCATTTTGAGTTTACTTTTCGTTTTTGTTTATTTTTGGGATTGTAGACAAGAGGTGATGCATTCGCTCCACTGACTTCGGTTCGATGCCATATCCCGCAGTGTCTCCAGCCAAAGACGATCTGAATCTTTGGGGCCCCAGCCGGGGAGCCGAGAAACCCCTACGGAAGCCAGATCCTAGCACAATCTCTTCAACCCTCTGCACCACGTCATAGCCTACCCACCTCGTTGTTTCTTCCAGCCTGGACCGATGTCTGCGAGTGGTGCACGGTGTGACAGACGGTGCTCAGGCATTCACAGGACGTGCCCTAGCCACCTAAGACGATGCAGTGAAATTATTTTGCCCAAAGGAAGACTATCTGATCCTAGCACCCGTCCCCTGACTTCATCATTATTCACGCGATGCTCCCACCATACGCGAGCGATGTTAGGCAGACAACGGTTGTCGTAGACTGACAGCTGCTGGACGTGATCCGCTCGGAGAGGCCAGATCTCGCAGCCATAGAGCAACACGGTGCGTACCGTCGCGCAATACACACGTCCTTTCAATGAAAGGGATATATCACGCCGGCGCCAGAGATGCCGCAGATTAGCAAACGCTAATCTAGCTTAGATCACGCGTTGAGAGATCTCTTTGCCCACACCTCCGCCAGCCGTTATGCAACTCCCAAGGTAGACAAAGCTTTCGACTACTTCCACAGTGTTATTATCCAATAAAAGTGCAGGAATGGGTTCCTGCCAATCTTGCAACAACACTTTGAACTTTGACGGTGCAAATGACAT
>UZAN01040255.1:0-20799 GCA_900618425.1 Echinostoma caproni
AAATGGATTTTCAAAATGAGGGTGATGTTGCACGAGTTTGGTCAACACCTGTATATATATTACACATCCAACTGTGATGAGCAGCAGACGGGGCGAACCCCACAGTCACGAGGACCTGTTGCTCAGTGGTTGAAACCCGTAACCTGTTGTGTCCCAGTAGGTAAATGAGCACACAATGAATTAAGCAGCAAGTTTATTGTAAACTGCAAATATGTAGCCGGTTCACAAACCGGGAAACAAGCAGGAACGACCAGCGTGTAGGAAGAAAGGAAGACAGGTAGGCCGACTCCGGTTCACACGTCGCCGTCAAGCTATCATTCAAACAGTTCGTCAATCGATCAACCAATCGATCGATCAATCATTATGGACACAGGCATGTATGAACTCAAATCAGTCAGTTGTAGGCGACAACATAACATAAGCCCAGGGACTTGGAATGGCGAATCACATAAGGCCCCGATAGGTTAGAACTGGTATTGAACCGGACGAAAGCAGCGTTGCCTACCACCAAAGTTGGTTGGTGATGGAGAGGCTCGAACTTTGAACGACGGGGTCCAAAGCACGTTGGTAACAGCGACTAAATCCAAATGATTATTCGAACTAACGCTGAGTGACGTGCAACCTCAGAAGTCAAGTCCAAGTATTCTAGAAGTTTATTCGGATCCAAACAATAGCGGATAATTATGCGGTACTGTTATTATCAAGTGCTACAATTACATAAGCAATACACCTCAAATAGTGGAGTTCCCAGGGGATAGGCTTAATTCGGCTAAATGGACAATATCGATCGAGAACAAAAAGTGCAATCGAGGGAGTTCACCAAACTGTCAAGTGAACAATCAATAAATGAAATAACATCAGAGTGCAGTTGCGCACATGGGACAATGAGACGTATGGATGAGACAGAGGGCCGATTCGAATAAGATTAAGCAACTCCATACGATAATCATAGGGCAGGGCGAGTCAGACCACAATCAGGGTCAGGGACAACGTTCACGACAAGGGGGTAACCGAGTTTGGTGGGCGAGTGAAGAAATGGAACGAACGAAAAGTGCATCTCTGATGATCGATGATACGCACGGGTCAAGACAGTGACATGACATGTGAGGGAGAGGTGACTAGACAGATTTGTGGGTGAAAACGTGTGAAGGGTAGCAAACAAATTCGACAGTCACTAATAATTTTTCTCTCCGTGCCAAAAATGGAACGAAAAAATGATGCATATAATTCCTGAAATAGATAGACATAGTGACAACAGCACGGTCTGTTTTCTCGAAGCTACAGCAGCACGCTGCACACGTACTTGGGATCGTTTTCCGAAACTTGATACCAAATGTGTTTTGCTTCATTATCCCATGCATGATTAGAGGCTTTTCACCTTTTAATTGCATCAGCCGCACGTCATATACAAGTGATGAATGAGGCGTATAAAACTCTTGGATGTTTGAGGTACAATGTGCGAAAAGATGCATTTTCTAGAAATTAATCCAATCCCTTTATTTCAGTCTGTCCATGTTTACATTGAAATTAAAATGGCTTCTATCTCAATTAAACTCCTTTGAAGCAGCGCATATTGAGAAAACTGAATTCCAAATCGATAGCTCGTTAAAAATTGTCTGCTGAGCGGGAATAGCCCGATAAAAGATTTCCATTTCATCAGGCTGATGGTCAATCCGTTGTTCCATTCGGAATGGGGCTAGATAGCACGCAACCGGGGGATTCGTTGATAACAAGTGCGAGTCCCGTGCGTACACAAAGAATCCACTGCCCATTGTTTGGCTTGTCATAATAGGAACCTCTGAACATATTCGGAAACGTCACAGTGAACCCAACTTCGATTATGTTCAATTTCTGTGTGTGAATGGCACATACACAGTGAACTGTCCGAAGGACGCTCGGACTAGTTTCTGATAAGATGCAGCTGATTACAGTTGCTCAGTAGTTGACAAAAATCAGGGCGGAGTGAGCGATGCCAATCCACTTTGAGAAGCGCTTTGCAGCATCGTGTCCTGAGCATGATGGGTTGCTAACGTGACGATTCAGAACAGGGGCAATGATTTCGACCTAGGCGGATCATATTGAGTGTATCAATCGACTTGATTCAATAGAAGTGACAAAAAAGAACACGTTGAAGTTTAAAAGTGATCAAAATTACCGTTTAGCTAAGACTAAGGTGTAGACAATCTTGGTATCCGTATGTCCAAAACTGGTAAATGAAGATAGAACAAATTTCAGGAAAATACGAGTAACATCATTGTTGGGAAGAAATGTAAACTGGACACCCTGAGTTGCTCTGACCACCCAAGTTGTACATGGTGAAAAAAATTGAAATTCTCGAAATAAACATCTCATTTTTCTGAAGGTCCTCCAGATTAATTAAGAGCCCTTGATCATCATTTGTTACCGATTGATGATTGTTTAGTAGCCTCTGGTGCGTTTTAAGTATCCACCGTCCATACTGGTGAATTTACGAACTCACATAGAATAAACACCATTCTGACATTCCTAACATACAACGTTTTGACCCACTTACTTCAGTTGTCAATCTGATCGGAGTCAAGCGACAATATCCTACGGAAAACACACGATGGTGTAATGCGAACGTACTCCGGGCTCTCGCAGCGCAGTGGAATGAATAAAGATTCGCAGCTAGAGAAGATACGAGGCTTTTTTGGCAACGAACGACGGTGGAGAATGGTGGTATAGAGGCTGGGCACCGAGTGGTGAGGAACCATTGGCAGACAGGTTTTCCGTGGGTCGGGGTTGAAGTTAAACCTGCAAGGCGAAGCAAACAAAAAACACCATGAACCAAAAAGGTCCAGTCAGATACAAGCACTCATGATAAAATATTACTGGCACGGTCGGCAAGCGTTACAATGGAAGTGTTCATGTTTGAATTCAAAAATAGAACTTCAGTGTTTGAAACTATGGGTTAACAAATCAGAATTAATTTTTTTTGGAAATGACGATGAAAGTAATTGAACTTGTCACACTGAAATAAGCACTGATATCCTAGAATATACCAGCAGCACACATTGAAAAAAAACACTTTAATGAAAAAGTGTGTTTTCGGGCACTCATTAGCCGGCTACCACACCACATTTGTTATGTGATATCGCTGTGTATAGGAAAAAGGAACCATGAAAAAAAAAATAATTCGTCAAATTGGGATAGTTTGTTATTTTTCTCAGTTGCACAAAACCGGATTTGCCTGATTATGCTCCGGAGCGTAGTACACGGAATCTGAGAGCAAAATGAACTAAATCCCGTTTGTGAACTGGTCACAAGCAACAAAAATATAGCTATTTGACTGTTTTAATATTTGTTGCTTTTGTCTTTTTCCACTTGTTTTAATGCCACATATCAAATACGACTCATCAGTCAGTTGATGAGTAGACGAAAACACACACTTGTTCGCTAAACTGACCATCGAGTTCGTTAATGGATCTCTCAAAAGGTATTTCTAAAGATGGCAACTTCACTTTCAGATACCGAGGCCGTGGTTATGTTCAGCAACGCTACGGTCCACCGACCGATGGGTCGAGGAAGATTGGTTTCAGTTTTTACAATCATTATTCACCCCTTTTGGATGCTGTCTTTTGGTCACCCATTTGTATTGTATTGTATTATAGATGAATTGTGCGGGCGACTGTGCCTATATTTAAGTCAGAAATGTGTTCAACGTTACAGTGGGATGAAAAATGAAAGGAAATTAATATACAACAATGATAGAACTTCAATAATTGTTCATCTTTGTAGGTTTAAAATTCATTCGCTACGGACCCTCACCTTGCCAGTGAGAATTCTAGCCAAATAGAGAACCGTTGAGTTGCGATTAATGTTTATGTGGGAGTGCAAGCAGCGAAAATTGGATCGGGTTGTAGCGCGCGAGCGGCAAGCAGAGAAATCTGGATTGAGTAGATGACTGGGGTCACTGAGTATCTTTTGAGCAAAGTTCTCACAGGAAGTGATTTGCAAATCACACAATTTTGTGATCAGAGTGTTTAAAGCAATAAGACAAACACAGCTGGTAATCACCAAGCCGCGACGTAGAGTAATGAAGTCCTTTCTGACTAGACCAGGGAAAATAACGGGCGAATAATAAAGTATGACAGGAAAAATGCATTGATAAACAAAGGAACACACGGTTTCATGCCTGACGCGAAATTGTCGTTGCTTACGTATTTGAAAAGATAAGCGACGCAGTCTACCAGCACAAGTGAGCACATGAGAAGATCTATGGTAATTCTTAGGTATTTCGTGGTGTGTTTTCTGGTGATGGGTAAGGAATTGATGACTGAGGGATCCAGGGAGTATTCAGATTGGGAAAGACTAAAAATGCATTCTAAGCATTCAGAAGTATCCAGTTGAAGCCCAGATTGATTCGAACGATTGGTTTGAGATGGCTTGACATACTACCGCATCATCGGCATACTTGAAGGTCTTGGCTGGTGGGATTGAAGGTAAGTCACTGATGAATGTCGAAAATAGGTAGGGTAATAGAACAGCATCCTGAAGGACTCCAGAATTATTCACTAACGGTTTTATAGTAGTGCCGTTTGCTTTCGTCCTTTGATTCCCTCCTGTGAAATAGTCGTTCAACCACAATAATAAGTTGGTGGGGCAACTGATTGACTCTAACTTCTGCAGGAGAAGAGATCGTGAAACGGAATCAAAAGCCGAGGAATAGTCAAGGAAAACACAACGAACCGACTTTTGAGAACTATCTAAGGATTTGCAAATAAAGTGCATCATTGAAGAAACAACATCCAAAGTGCATCTATTTGGCTTGCACGCAAACTGGAGCATCATTGGAAACAATAATACCAGATTGCCAGCGGGTGAGAATAGCGCGCTCTGCNGTGATGGCGATAGGACGAAGGCGTTTAGATAAAATGCTAGATGAAGAGGATTTAGGAATGGCAACAATGTTGAACGGTCTCCGGGAATCCGGAATCGAACATGTGTAAATTGAATGGCTAATAAGGGACGTAAACATCTCAGTGATTGAGCTAGCGCCATATTTGAGCAATGGGGAAGATAAACCATCGGGACCAACTGCGTTGGTCATTCTCAGAGCTTTAAGAAGATGATAGACCTCCTCATGGCTGACCGGGTCTTATGACAGATAGGTGCTCTGTGGGGTACGGAGACAGGAGATCATTCGAAGGATAAATGAATGCAGCATTGAGGCTGTCCACGTTCATAAATTTTTTCGTTATCCGTTTTTTCTTTCCGCAAAATAAAGAGAAGGATGAAGGTTGGACAGTTGACAGCAGATTCAAGCAGAAGATAGAGAATACATATAGACTGGTGTTAAGAGAGTATTGGGTAGATACATAAGTGTCACTGTTTGTGACACCCGGCCATATCCCTCAGTGTCTCTAACCGTCGGGGACCATGATCTCGAGGGCGCCCAACGGGACCAATGTGACCCAGTTTCCTGGTTAGGGTTTTAAAACCCTCGTGCCAGGTCTTCTTGCTCATTTTCAAACCGCTACCTGTCTCGGCGGCATTAACGGGAGTTTTGAAAAACCATCGAAGCATAGCCTGGCACCAGCATCGCAGTTTTGTCTTTATCGTTCTCGGCAACTATCCCTTCTTTGATGAGAGTCAAGAGGAGAGGCATAGTTCGGTTCCGTCACCTGAGGTAGGCAGAAAGCCGGTTTGATTACATATTGGGTACTCGCAAGATGTCGTTCAAAGAGAGTCTTCATGTTTTCTTCAATGCAGTACGCTGCTTCTGAATGACTTAGCACTCCTCATATCCCTTACCCCTTTGACATGCAATGTTCCACTGCCATAAAAGTCGACGCAAATCGCGATCAAACCACGGTGAACCCACAGCATGGTGGGATGGTAAGAATTCCGGTGTGACATGATGGATTCGAGGACAAAACAATTATTGAGCTTGATTCAAATCCTCAGGATTCCGAGGATCCCATAACATCAGCACCACAGCTTAATGCTCCTTCAAAAAGGATGTTCGTCACACATTTCCTTTGCCTTGTGGTTTGTTGGAGTGCAGTACTTTACACCTCCAATGTATTCGTAGCACGGAGTGATCACTGGCGGCAGTCGATGGAACAGTTCAATCCTGGTCATGTTTCATTGTTTTAGGGATATCATCATCTCCAGGATGTATTTCTGTTCTTCAACTATCCGAGTGAGTTTGCAGATGTGCTGAATTAGCGAGAGAACATGTAAACGAGAGTGAACCTCTCTGGAAAGCACATTCGCCTGTTGAGGATAGATTTCAATTACCCAGTTAACATGCGATGCGTTGATATTTCAAATGACGAATCAATAGCCATCACAGATGCGCCTCTGTATGCTGAACAATAGTTCCAAAACTTATACCTCCGTTGTGAAACAGATCACCCGGGGTGAGAAAAATCCTCTAGCATAAAGCTTGAAACTAAACCACAATGCTTTCCAAAAATTTCCGAATGAGCATAGGTTTTCAGAAATTAAATAGGGACTCCAAAACAGATAAATAGTGCAATCTTGCCTCTATACTGTGACAATGATCGGTCAGTTTGGTACAGAATCGAACCATTTAGTACTATTTCTAATGTCCGGTGGCAGCCAGGTCTCAGTAATGACACAATAGTAGGGTTTACTAGACACCAGCCATTCTTCCAGCTCATCCCATTTACTAAGTAACTCACGGACGTTGGTTAGATCTAGAATAGCATTATCACCGTGCCGCCCATACCTCGACCTCATTCCCTCACCACCGTTGACACAGTCTCCTTCACCATCCCTCCAGTCAGGTGAACCCAAAGCAACGAACAGCGTTTCCATTGCGCCCGAACATCCCGTTCTCGCAGGTTTATCACAACTTTCAGTGTACCTCGCTGATCCGGATCGAGATATGAAATGAACTTTACGGGAACCCTCTTCGGTTTGTGTTCGCTGCTCTTTTTGGCCAGAGCTTTATCCTCTGGTCGGAGACCCAATTACCTTAGCCTGGAGTCCGCTTTCACCCTCAATGCCGTCGGAGTTTTCACCTCGTCACCTCATCACTTGCAAACAGCTTCCTTCTTATGTGACCAAAGCAACGGTAAGTTGTCGTTCACTCAAACCTGGGCCACGGTGACTTCAGCCTCATGCTTCCCATCGATCGATCAGTTTGTTCGTTAAGGAGATTACAAATATTCCTCGGGTGGACTGCAGACAGACTAATTCACAAAACCAACATCACCTCAGGAAGGAGCTGTCGCATTTTTATCTTTTACTCCATCCGTATACAGAAGAACCTATCTTTCCATCACACAGTTCCTGATAGGGTCATCTTAGAAACACAAAAAAGTGTCTTTCTTCCCAGGACATATATCAACGCTCCCAGATTTAGACGAAGCCTGTATCTCAGCGTCCAGTTAATCTCGGTGTATAAGATTATTTTCAGTTGTGATTCGAATGTTTAGNAAAAGCCGTATCACACAATATACATGAACGTTCTATTTACATTTCTTCGAAGGGAGCAACAAAGAACGAAATGCTAGATATGTGCCAAAAGGGCATATGTGAATATCCTCCATCTCGGTGGTTGAATGTATTGATCCAGCCATCCGAGATAACGTTAGCCAAGTAGCTACGCGGCGCTGTTTCCGGATTTTGAATCAGTCGCCAACAGTCTTGACCAATCAAAGACTGGGTAGTTCAAACATGAGTCAGGTGACTGAGAGAACACGAACGGCGATTGGTTGACGCCTGTTTAATCAACGAAATTTCTTTTCACGTCATTTAACCCCATTAGTTTTTTCTTCAATGAATGAACTGCTACTTCAGTAGTCTTTATCCTCTCTTTTGCTGACGGTAGTAATTCGACAGACTGGTAGTAACACGATTTTCATATTCGATTTCTAGTGTGACTCCTGATTCGCATCTATTGCGAGCGCTACAGTATGACGCAGAAAGAACCCCTCATTGATACTTCATCATTTGAGACATTTTTGAAAATAGTTTGCTTCGCTTGGCCGACTTTGTTTTCAGTGGATGTTCATCAACGACTGCAAGTCAGTTGTGTAATTTGCAATTGAGAAACAAGGATCGATCCGTGAAAAACCAATCAGTGTTAATGTATCAGAGAAGACAACGGAAGAGATTTCTCTGATCTCGGTTTCACCATTTTCCCTCGTGAACATAAAGCCTTCCGAATGTTCATTATCTGTTATGCTGCTAACATTGCCACGAAACAGATCGTACTGTCAGCACAATGTGGTTCAGCACTGTGAAGAATTTGCCGGTCTCCATGTAAGGCAGTGCTGGTTCTGTACGAGAAGTTCGTGCTTCAAAGAAACAGTCCGTGGTCAGCTCAAAGTCGGAGTAGACGTTCTCCGTTGTCAGTTCTGTTGGCTGGGATTGCATGTGAACCATCAAGTAGCCTCTCTGATTCGTCCAGAGATTCCACTTAAGCACTGAAGTCTCCAGTGACTACCACCGTGTCCGTTGAGGTTAAGCGTAAAGTTTTAGGCAACCGCAGTCGTCCGCTGGAGCAAGTGGTCGACTTCCATAGATAACGCTGGTTGGGACATGTGCTACGCATTTCACCAAATTGGTTGCCCCGGCGAGCGATGTTTGCCAAGGTAAGTAACGGTTGAAAAGAGTGAAGGGTTGTCACAATAATACCTGGCATGAGGGTATGAAAACCCTAACCAGGAGACTGGCTCACATAGGTCCCGTTAGGCTCCCTGACTGGGGACCCTAGATCATGGTCACCGATGGTTAAAGACACTGAGCGATATGGCTGGGTGTCGCAAACAGTGGCACTCATGCATCGACTCATTATTCTTGTAACTTCAGGTTATGAAAATGTGCTATCTCACACCTTAATCTGCTCTCAACATTCTAATCTTTATTCTGCTTTTTTTCCAAATGGGCAACCGAAACCGGCGCACAAAAGTGCATGGTTAACGGTTGTAAGAACTGAACTGAACCACTGTCAGCGCATCAAAGTGCACACGTTTGATTCACCGCATCATTCAATAACATTCAGTTCTTGCATCGCCATGAACACCTGATCACTTCTGCTCATTACCTATCATTAGTCAATTTCTGCGTTTACGTGTCTGTCCGGGATATGGCATTCGAAGAATCCGCAAACCCGATTGAGAAGAACAATGAATTCAGTTGGCACTCCTATGCCCGTTATCAATGTGGCACTGACCCCAGTTGATATTCCGTCCTTCGAAATAGATAGAGCCTGGCAAGTTTGAGCGGAGCGCGATTCATGTTTTGCATCGGATTTTTGTTCCGATTGTGCAAATATTCCCTTGTCCCCTCTTGAATTATGCATATGAACAGGTGTGCGAATGTGTCCGGGGGGAATAGGCGAGAGTGCATAAGTTCCTCTGATTCCGCATCCCAACCATCCACTGATTCCCGAAGAAATTGCTAGTTCTAGTAGATACCGCTTTGCACCTGTACATACACAACCCCCCCTCCCACACACACACACACGCATGCTTACGTGAAACTGGGTGCACTTCACCAATCAGTCCGCCTCCTAGCCATCACCAATCCGGCTGTTAGATCAATTTCCACAAACGTGAAGGGTAAGTGGACCAGATGCAACACAGTTTGCCATTGGGGAAACGAAATAACAGTCGAGGGGCGGTGACAGACAAAAAATCAACAATGGAGGTTCATTGGAGGTTGTTTCAGTTGTTGTTTTTTTTTAAACAGATTGGTGAGGCTCAGCTGCAAGATCAAAAACTGCACCATGGATTTCAAATACAACCGTGTAAATATGACGAAAGTGATACAGTAGGTGTAGTTTGATAATAATTTCACTATTATAAAATTTCTCTTCTCTGTTTTCAATCTTCTCCGAAACCTCTCAATTCGGAGTCTCGTACTCCTCGAACTGCATCACGTAAACTGCTATATAGACATTTAGGATGGTTTGATAACTTTTGTTGTTTAGAATACACATATACGTTTTGAATTGTGGAAAGTTTACGATTCTCGACAGGAGGCTGCCTACGTACAGCGAGCTCTGTACCAGCTGAGGTACGAGGCCACACCAGTACCACAAAATGAAATGAACTCTCTCTCTACATATATATATATATGTGTGTAGACATTCAAAAGTATTATCGGTAGTCTTCCAACCCTCAAGTGGTTACGCGATACTTATTCCTGATAAATGAATCGGAAGCCAAAGATCTGAAATAAGCCAATCAGAAAGATTTTCTAAAGGAGAACACGAACAACGATTGGTTGATGCCTGTTTAACCAATGGCATTTTAAACGGCTATCAGCCTGATTCCTGATTCGTGAATCGAAATTAGCAATTCGCTCCTATTCCAAATGCTACACTATCCTCATCACACTTCATCCTTACGCACAATTCTCAGTTCATCCAGACAAGCGTACATCCAGGATGGTATGGATTCAGATTTTATTCTGGTTAAGGCTCGTTAACAATGCAAATCTTGCCATCTCTTTCGGAGTTTAAACTCCGAGCTGCTTCTCTACCGATGTTAAATGAAGGACATTACAATGTGTACAGACATGGCAACATGAAAATAAAGCTGTAAATGATTATACACCAATTACGTCTGGCTGTCTGCTTGATTGAATATGAACTGGATGAGGGTGAACAACCGATTACACCACCCGAATGGGAAACATATGTTCCCTACATAAACACTACTTAATTCACCACTGTAGTTGCAGCTTACATATTTTCACTTTTATGAAAGACAGTTATATAGAATGCTTGAACAAATTGACCGCTTCTCTTAGAACTGGTCAAACGAAAACGGTTTCTCCTCGTTCTCCACAAGTCAGACCTACTCGCGGTAGGCGGTGATCACATTCACTATCACAGCTTCACAACCGACTCAAATTGTGTGTTTCTCCAGGTGCGTTGCACCATTTGCTAGCCTCGATATCCGGAAAATGAAACTTGTTTGAAACAACCTGACTATCATCATTGACAACCGGTGAGTATTTCCTTCAGGTTACCATCTTTTGGCCCATGAACTTTAATATGCACCTATCTGACTGCCGGTTAGACGAACAAAAAGATTTACTGATTTGAACTGACTATCCATCGAACTTCACCTTAACGCACAATCCTCAGTTCATCGAATCAATCCAGCCTTGCAGATTCGTTGGCAAATCAGCCAGTAACCTGCATGGAAGTCCTGACTTGGTGAGAGGCTTTCGATTCGAATTAACAGATTGTAATTTGTGTCTCCTTTCGTTACTGTCGGATCAAATGAACTATCACTGAAGAATACACCTGTACAAATATGGAATACAGCTGTGAAAACAGTCGGTCGTTACCGGTTGAAGGTAGACAGATTAGTCAAACGAACAGTCCGTGTTGTAAACAATATAGTCAAGCATCCATTTGCCATATCAAAAGACACGAACCAGACTATACTGGGAGCAAACATATTGCGCAATTTAAGGGCTGTGGTTGATCTGAACAATGAACGGCCTGTTACCAAATTCGGCACGATTCCGTTGTCACGCTCGAAAAGGAAGTGGTTGTCAGTCGTGAGCATAGAAACAAACACAAAAGTGTCGCCGTTGTTCCAGCCAGTGGTGCAACGATACTTCCATCTGTTCACAGGATGATGATGACTCGTATGGGTTCTGTAACTGGGTCGGACACGAAATTCCACTAAAGGCAGGAAAATTTCTAGCCCATGTTTCACGCCGAATTCCACTTCACTTGGAGGACGAGGTCAAGTGGTAGATTGAATAAATGATGAAGGAAGCAATCAATAAAGAAACTCGAAGTACGTATAACTCGCCCGTTCTGCTGGTCACAAAGCTCAACGGCAAATTTTGGTTCTGTGAGGATTTCCGCCAAGTAAACACTGTGACTATAAACAAACCTGTCCCTGTCCCGATTGTAACAGGAATTTTGGACCAACTGCAAGGAGCAAGTGTTATCAGTTGTGGATCTACGATCGGGATATTGACAAGTACCAATAAAGAAAGCTAATCGAAAGAAAACGGCGTTCATAGTCAGCCATAAACAACATCAGTTCAAACGAATGCCATTCGGATTATCAGTAGCACAATTTACATTCCGCCTCCTCATGCTGAAATTACTCGGCGGTGTCCCCAACGTGGTGGTGTATGACAACGAAATTGTTGTCGAACAACAACCGAACATATATTCCACTAGGAAAACATTCTGAAAAAAATTCAAGAATCTGGCCTTTGGATTAATGGATCCAAGTCCCGGGTAAGGGAGTCGATGGTGACTTTACCTGGGCACAAGGTTAAAAACGGAGAAGTGAGAATATTTTCTGAGAAGATCTTCAAGTTAAAGGAGTTTGCACGCCCATCACAATGTCCAATTCAGTCAATACCAGTATCCGAAATCGGTGAGTTATGGTCCACAGACCCCATGGGGCCATTCTAAATGTCCCATAGAGGACACCAATACATTGTTATAATGACATAGTGTAACGAGAAGGCGAGCTGGCTGGGAAAACGTCTATTGATCCAATTCAAAAACAAACAGTGTATGCGTTCGATTATATACAGTCAATTCTCAACCGCGCGGCGAGATGATTCATGCCTCTTTCTGTGGGTCATTCGTTGTTGGTCTTGGTCCGCACTTGGNCATGCTGAAGTTACTCGACGTGGTGGTGTATGGTGACGATACTGTTGTCTACAGCCAAACAACAACCAAACACATATTCTACTTAAAAAATGTCCTGAAAAGAATCCAATTATCTGGTCTTCGGATTAATGGGTCGAAATCCTAAATTAGGAAGCCGACAGTGACTTTACTTGGGCACAAGTTTGGAAACGAAGAAGTGAGATCATTTTATGAGAAGGTCCTCAAGTTAAATGATTTTCGCACGCCCAACATCGAAAAGAACATTAGGACGGTTTCTGGGCTGCACCACATACTAAAGCCGGTTCATCAAAAGTTTTACGAATATCACCGAACCTTTATACGTCTTACTCAAGAAGGAATATTGCTTCCAATAGACATCAAAAGCACATAAAGCCTTCGATGAAATTCAAAAGATCATGACCGAACAACACCTGGCACTAAAGGTGCCGGTAATTGGCGAGCGCTTCACGGTGGTAACGGATGCCAGTGACGTGGGAGTGGGAGCGGTACTCAAACAAGCAAGTGGAGTGGTTGAATACGCAAGCAGAGTCCTGACTCCATCGAAAAGGAAATATTCAACCACGGAAACGATTGTTTTGCAACCGTTGGGGTCGTATGTAAGCGGCGACCATACCTTCTGGGTCAACGGTTCCATATANCAGACCACAAGCCGCTGGAGTTGATTAAAACCGCCAAGGACCCGAGGGAAAAATTAGCCCGATAGGCACTTCGACTACAGGAGTACGACTTCACGATCAATCATATTGCAGGTGCCGAAAACTGTACGGCGGATATTTTGTCTCGTCGAGAGGAAGCAGATTCCTTCAGTGTCAGTATGCTGACAGCGGAACAACACCCGCACGAATTGGTGAAAGAACAGCGCAAGGACCAAGAACTGTGAAAGGTGATCAAATTAAGTAAAGTAAGTAAAGTAAGTAAGTAAAGTAAAGTAAGTAATATCACATGGCCAGCAACATAGCACAAACATGAAGTCCTGAAAATCCGTATGGAAGCAGCTTTATTTGAATGCCGCTGGCATCTGAATGAAACGAAAGCCACGAAGAAGGTGCCCTGTGGTCGTCAGTCCGAAACAGCTGCACCAAAACCTAACCAAAGAAACGCATGAACTGGCATATACTGAATGCACTCGAACCTACGATCTGCTTCGACAGCGGGCATGTTGGCCAAATGTGCGATATGATGTGACAAACCAGGTGCTGGCATGTGAAAAATTCCAACTTTTCAAGTCAGATTCCCACCCATCACAATGTCCAATTCAGTCAATACCAGTATCCGAGATCGGTGAGTTATGGTTCATCGACCTCATGGGTCAATTTCCGATGTCCCCTAGAGGACACTAATACATTGTTATAATGACATAGCACTTCACACACTGGATTGAAGCCGTAGGATTCGCGGATCAAAAAGCCGCTACGATAAGCAGAGTTGTGATGGAGCATATCGTGGCAAATCATGGTGTACCGCAAGCCATCCTTACGGATCAAGGCCCATGCTTTGAGATAAATGAATTTTGCACGTGCTTACAACGCACAACGCACAAACCAGCAGCCTCACAGAATGAAATAACGGAGCAAGTAAAGCATGGCTGGCAGCAAAAGGAGGGAATTGGTAATCGGCCCCACCTTCCCTATTTTGGCATACCGCTAGGCCACGCAGGCCAGTACCAAACATACATCATTTCAAATGACATATGGAAGAATTCCCAAGCTTTCAGTGGACCTCAACGTTGGCATTTGGCCGTGAAACGATTTATCTCCGGAACAACTCCAACATACAAGACTTGAAGCCCGGAATAACCTGAAGAATGCGCAGGAGTATACAATGCGCAAATCTAGGTTGCAAACTAGAGGGACTGCTAGTATGCTTCTGGTTGGATCTAAACTAAAGTATAAGCAGCATGTTGGGGGATTCGCCAGCGTTCCTGGCTTGAAGAAGTTAATTCCCAAATGCAAGGGTCCATACCGCATAGTTGAAGTCCGTCGTGTACATCGGAACGATCCTCAACATGGCACGAGGAAATGTGCAGCACACACCGTAAACCAACATAAGAAATTCCAAAATCCAATTAAACAAGGTCAGGCACGTCGAAAATCGGAGACAAACGCGAGCACAGTCCAAGAAACAGTCATCCACTGGTAAAGGCATGCAGCGATCCTTTTCGCCGGGGGGGAGGAGTGTCGCGAGATACTACTCACTTGTGAGTAGTAGGTAAATTTCGATGAGCAAAAATATAACAAGACCATCGAGGGCCAAGTGATATGTTTGGAAGAATAAATACTGATTGCTTTATAAATTCCCTATGTGTCAGAAAGAAATGCGATGGCACGTTTCTGATTAGATGTTTTGTGTTAGACATGCAGAATTACTCACCACCAAGCTGTAATCCCCAATAAATGAATATCCTACACTAGCACTACCTCTCGGAATTACAATAGTCGGAGATCAACACGGATTCAACACCTCAGTTCTCTTCTTAATCGGGAAAACAATTCATTTGTGTGAAAAATCCCATGAGATACGAAGAACAACCACTTGTAAGTAGTTCTCATAGTGAAACGTTGACATAAAATATGAAAAGAATACGAGAGTTGTTCAAGTGCCACTTTTATCCTTAGTTTATTTTTTTTAAATTATCTTATGGTACGGTCTGTCAGAGTGGTGTCTACCGTTTTGAATGTGATTTTTTCTTCAGAGCATGTTTATACGTATTTCCCAAAATGAAACTTTGACTTTGCTCACATGCATGAGTTGGTGTGCATAGTCGTAGCAAATCTAACAAGGTCCAACAGTACTTTGTTTACACCCGCATCTATATCCCTCAAAATATTCCAGGTGAAGCTCACTGGTTTGTTCTTGTGGCGATACAGTACTGATACCGAGGTGGGGTAGCCGGATGAGCAATGCTGAGGTAAGGTGCAGAGTTCTAGGTGTTCTCGGTCGCCCACTGGTCAACCTCCATAGATAACGGTGGTTGGGGTATGTGCTACGCATGTCACCAGATGGGTTGCCACGGCGAGCGATGTTCGCTTAAGCACTTAGTGGGTGGAAGGAAGCCAAGGGTGGTCAAGCTAAGACCTGGCATGAGGATATGAAAACTTGTGGTGATCGTGTAACGAGTACGGACGCACCGCGGTACAGCTTCCAGGTAAACAATCAAGAGGCGAGATAACCGACCAATCGTGTGGTCTCAATTGGCATCATCCGGATTGGCTGAGTGCAAGAAGGCAAACAGACAAACCATATCCCTGTCGATTGGATATTCAAGAATCGACCAATGACTGTTTGCTGCTTGTACTATATATTTCCATGATTTTCTTAATAGAATTAACTGTATCCACAGCTCGTTTTGGTTCTATCTGGCTTTGCGATATTCATCAAATTATCACCTTGTAAGACGTGTATTCGAATCCCACAATCACCACCGCCACCACTTGTGTGTGTTGTATGGCAAACCTTTGATTTGCCATTTCCGTCTTGTATATTCAATACAAAGAGGTAAAATTAAGTAAGTAAAAGAGAAGAGCATGTTGATCAGCCTGATTTATTTTCGATCATAAACAATCCGGAAAATTTCTAGTCTACAGATGGCTTCAAGGAAATTTGATTACTTTTACATGCGATGGAAATGTTTGTGATAACTAATAAACAGCACTGGACAGCTGTTTCGTTCTGTTTGGGACTCGTCAGCAGTGCGTACTTTTTGTGTCTCTGTCAGGACTCGAATCGCGAACGTTTGTGTTGGGACTTCAAACCCCTTTATTCCTAAGCTACACGGTCAATGGTCATCACGGTGGGCGAATGGGGCTCAATCAATTTTAGTGTAGCAAGCTTGGATTTCCCAAAGAGTAAAACCAACACCTAAGAACATCAAGAGTGTCTAGTGCCTCTTAACAAACGAATGGGCTATCCAAGCTACACTAATTTGATTAACACTCATCATTCGGAACACACAAACACACACGCACACAGTTACCAGAATCACTTAAAAGTAAATGTTGAGGACCAATGATGATTCTCTTTCAAAGAGAACAGAGATTGATGATGCAGCAATGTAAGATGTGGTCAGTTATATGATCGTGCGATACAGTCTCGGGACGAGAGTGACAGATGCCGTGAGAAATCACGACACCCACTCTTTCTTCCCACCCAGACATATTTGATTCGTGAGAGCAAGAAGAAACATCCCAGGATCAGTGGATGTGTTTAGTTTAACTATTTCGTGATAATCTCATCAGCCGTGAAGTGGCCACTTCACAAGCACTGTTGATGTCACCTCGGCTGGTGATGAAACGTTTCCAAACAAATTGCCAAGCTCGACGAACAGGCGAAATAGAAAACCTAGGCTCTGTTGGCCTATAAATGAGTTTAAATTTGTTCTATCCATTTGGGTGAAATGTCATGGATTCCCTGTCTCTATCCGTGTATCATGGTTGTGCATCTTTTCAAAGATATTTATTAGTTCATTTAGTTTAACAGAAGCTTTATGTTTGGCGGAACCTGGATTTCAATCGAATTCTCTCCTTCTTTCACTCTCTAGGCTATCGAGGGCACAGACTGAAACCCGTCCATGCACAAAATTATGCCAACATGCATCTATGAACATGGTAGCCTATTTATCGATCTACTTCAAGTTTGATTTAAGAAACTAACACTGACTTGCCAATCAATCACTTCAATTCCGTTTAGTGCAGCCCATCGATCAATTGATTACACATTATTTTTCTACCCCCAGGGTGATGGTGGCCCGGTGGTTACGTCACTAAAATATAACCACAAACGGTGTGTAATCGAATCCCACCAACAACAACGCCTGACTTTTCGCATTGTGTTGTACGTAGTCCTTTGAGTGACCACTTCCACCTTCCCTGAACATTGTATCAATAAAAGGAAATGAATAAAAGGAAACTGGCAAGCTGCCTTCCCTTGCTCTTTCCCAGTCGAGATGAAGCAAACCTCAGTCTTGCAGGTTGTCAAGCTCGCTAAAGCTGTGCGATTTGCACGAGACAACTAAACTGGACCCAACTCGCTAAGCAAAATTGGTGACGTAGTGTTATCCGAGCGCTATAGCTAGCACACAGCTGATGCCCTTGGCTCGGGCTTTGATCATAGCTCAATCCTCAAGCTCAACACAGTAGCTAAGACCAGGGACGCATTCAGAGATTGTGGTGTGCTTCTACCGGAGTATTTTTCATTATGTAGATCATGAACCCATCTAAGTAAGAAAATTTGTTGAGAGGCTTCAATAGGACTTAAATAGCGAAGAACTTCGGTGAATGAGTTGTTTTTCCTCAATGGTCTAACAACCACAATCGGTTATGCCTTGACCGTAGCCCGACTACTATTCCCGACGCAACAACCAGTAGAAATGAACCAAATTAGAATGCAGTCGATTAGTTTGATAAACAGAGATCGTTTTTAAATTAAAAGTGGAGACTCGCTGTCAGAAGACGCGTTGCCATATACATTAGTGGATCCATTCGATGTTGCAGTTTTTATTTGACATTGAACCGGTACAGTCAGAATAGTGTACAATTTTGTGCACCCGTCGGGCTCTGAACCACAAGCAAATACTGATCACAAAGCTCCATTGGAATACATGCATGTTTATGGTGCTTCATACACGAGCCATATACAAAAAAATGACATGAGTGGGAGAAACAGCAAAAGATAGATCACATTTGTGATTCCAGGTGGGGGGGGGCGGATCGAAGTCAAAATAATTCTTCATGTCACTTGTAAAGTTGATTGAATAAAGTGTCTAAATGACTCGACATTCGGTCTGTTTGGACAGGTGTTATGTCACGCTAGAGTTCATGAACGCGAAACGATGCTCCGTTTCTACTAAGTGCAATTACCGTACAAGGGTGACAAGGCGGCGGAGTGGGTCACACGAACAAACCAAACGCTGAGGAGAACCTTTACTACGGCAGCACTACGCATTAATTTGTCCACATCACCAGTAATTCGTTTTCATCTCAAAGACAGATTGTGTCCTCAGGCCTTATCCATGTACATCTATTTGTTTACTTGCTCCTGTGGAGCGAGCTACATAGGCCGGACAACAAGACAATTGGTAAAGGGAATAAAGGAACACCACCCTCGTTGGTTAACATACGGAGAAACAAGGACAGCGAGAAGCGCGATCTGCCAGAACCTACTAGAAAGTAATCACGAAGTGGACGTAAGCCGAGAATTCAGAACCATTTATCTTATTCCACCATTATCATCTAAATCCGCACGCTTTATCCTCCTATGCACGGCTGATGCGATTGCAATCAAACTGTTCGACCCCTCAATATGCAGAAGCGTTTTGCCCATACATTATCTCTACCATGGCCAGTGGTCAAGCGACCAACCGATGCAAGCGTGGTAACTGGAAGGACGTCGTAAGCCACCGGGAAGCTCAATCAAATTACTGACGCACCTAGCATTATTTTTTACACAGGGTAATAAGATCCATCGCACCAAGGATCAAACAATATTAAATGCACTACCTATATAAATGTAAATGGCCAGTTGATGAATTTATCGAAAAACAGCGTGTTTCACCTGTTTTATTTTCAAATGAGTCGTGTTTTCTTTCCACTCGGATTCCCAACACTCTCTGACCAAACCAGATGGAGCACTATTCTCAAATGTTTTCGGTAATGAAATACTTACAAACAAATTACCAAGCTCGATGAACTGACAGCGTTCTGACAAAATGACCAACAGGTCGTACGGATTATGCATAGAAAACACGTTTCACTTTAAGGCCGTTATCACTTCAGATGAGAGCGTTGGAAGAGAAATCAGTCAACGAGACGCGTTTATTTCGCCTAACAGAGGTGTTCTGGTTTTAACATTCCCTGCCTCCTCATTTCTGTCACTTTCTTCCATTTTTTGTAGCAATGAAAATCATCGATAAGTCTGAAATTCGTTTTGCTTATTCTGCTGATGGTATCGACTGATTAGCTATTCAATGTTTCCCTAGATTTTTGCGATACAGAAGTACAATCATTACCAACTTATACATAGCCCCCTTTTGTACCCAGTCTCACATTTCATCTTTCTTTGATGCATTTATTCCGTCTTTTGTTCCCCTCATAGACGATAGTCTCCACATCATTGATGGTGACTTAAATCATGAATCCACCTATCCCATAACTTCTTTCGGCCTAAATGATATTTGCTTGTCCCCCAAAAGAGATGATTCATTTTTAGACAAGGTTATTATTAATCAATCACCCATAACATTTTGCTCTAAAACTCACCGCACCTATTCCACTAGTGATCATGCACTGATTCTCATAAGACCCACAGTCTACTCCCGTCCCATTAACAATACACTCACAAGAACCAATCAAATCACCATTCGTCTTCGCCATCACTCCCCAAGAGACATCCTTCTTCTTAAGCGTTCCATTGGTGTCGTTTCTTCGTGGTTTTCTTCTTATCCCTCTTTACGCAATGTAATCAACTTATCCATTGAAACATTTAATCACACGTTTAACCTATACTGCCCTTTTGAAACTCTATTTGTTTGTAACGGTACTGCTGAAATCATTCAGAAGACAGAAGGAATGATCATACAAATCTAGAGACTCAACGACTGTCAAGCATTATACCGACTTGATCAAAGCTGAAATCAAACGCCTCTCTACCTCCTACACTTCCCAGCTTCTGCAATGTAACAACAGTAAGAGAATTTGGCAAGGTATCAAATTGCTGTGTGGGACCAAATCCAAAACGTCGGGTTGTACAACGGATTTGGACAGTGTTAATGCAGCATTTATCCACCTATCAAGCGATGTGATCACACCATTTGTTCTGAACAATGCCGTTCAAGTAGAGCCCGTCTCGAAAGAAGACACTCTTAAGCTTTTGTGTACCGTGAAAACGACGTGCAGTGTTGATCCCGATGGTCTTTCATTTTCCCTCTGAGATATTTGGCCTATTATCTCAGTGAAATGTTCACATAATTTTAAACCATTCCTTAAAATCCTGCTCCATACCAGAATGTTGGAAATCAGTAACAATTGTTCCCATTCCTAAATCCTCTACTTCAAACGTTCTAACCAAACGCTTTCGTTCTGTTGCTATAACCTCTGTTGGACTTAAGCTAGCAGAACGTGTTGTTCTTAAGCGCATTCAGTCCTCCATTGATGTTCCACACGATCCCCATCAGTTTGCTCATA
>UZAN01040255.1:69124-80059 GCA_900618425.1 Echinostoma caproni
TTCCCAAGCTTTCAGTGGACCTGAACGTTGGCATTTGGCCGCGAAACGATTTATCTCCGAAACAACTCCAACATACAAGACGTGAAGCCCGGAATAACCTGAAGAATGCGCAGGAGTATACAATGCGCAAGTCTAGGTAACAACCTAGACGGACGGCCAGCGTGCTTCTGGTTGGATCGAAATTAAAGTAGAAGCGGCATTTTTGGGGATTCGCCAGCAGCCTTGGCTAGGGGTATTTACTTTACAGATGGAAAGGTCCATACCGTATAATTGAAGAACGCCATCCCGTGTACAAAATATAACGGATGAACAAAGTCCGTCATGTACATCGGAAAGATCTCGCAATATGGCACGGGGAAATGTACAACCCAC
This sequence comes from Echinostoma caproni, assembly GCA_900618425.1. NCBI lineage: Eukaryota > Metazoa > Platyhelminthes > Trematoda > Plagiorchiida > Echinostomatidae > Echinostoma > Echinostoma caproni. Next base: position 69,497 of record UZAN01040255.1, read on the forward strand.
AATTTAACCTAACGAAAGAAACTCCAGAATAACATTACGCAAAGTGAAGCACGACGCTACGCGATCAGAATCCAAGAAACAATCGTTTATTGGTCAAGGTATGCAGAGAGCCTTTTTTTGCCTGGGAGGAGTGTTGTGAGGTACTGCTCACATTCGTGAGTATTATGCAAATTGGTTTAATTTTAATTTAATTAATTAATTAATTTTTATTTTAATCAAAAATTACAGTAGTAATGGAATTGTTCCGGGCTTTTGTGGTGAAGTTTGTTGTGAAAAGAAAAGTTCACAGTCATGGTACAGTGTGTGGCATAAATGATAGATTGACTTTCCGATAACCGTATTCAGCAACAGACTACTTGTGGTTAGCCGATTCAGACGATATCTCTCGCTGTTACGCACATGTAAGCCTTACACAAGGATATTATTTCTCAACTATGGGGCGCATTTCTCACCCGAAGAGTTTCCCGTTAAGGAGCTAAGATAATGTTATTCAAGCGAGATCATAGATGGATCCATTTAAACCTAATGGATACTAAAGCAACCCCAATGCTCAAACCTCTGGAAATCCCAAACAGCAATTAGGACCTGTTTTCAGATTGATCGGTTGCCTTCTCCGACACTGGGTGTTTGAAATAGTTTTTCCACTTTCTTTCCTATTGAACGAAGCAATACATGACCCGGTGGTATACGGTTCACTTAGTTGGAAATAATCAAACCACCAATACCGAACCCTGACAACAGAAGGGCAGCATCTATCACACTAGTGACGAAATGAAACATACGCACCATTTAGTGTACATAAGATGCGATGAAGACATGCAAATCATATTCGTGCCAACCAACTGGGATCTTTAGCAGTTTCCATTCAAGTAAAAAATCTTTGGACTGAAGTTTTTTGAGAGCCCCCATCCACCCTTCCCCCAAATTTGGTATCGTATTATACATGTTCAGGCGACTGTGCCCACATTTCAGTCAAAAATGCGTTCATCGTTACAGTGAGATAAAAAATGAAATGAAAATAATATACAACAATGATGAAACTTAAATAGGTGTTCATCTTTGTAAGTTTAAAATTCGTTCATTATGGATCCTCACCGTGTCAGTGAGAATATGAACCGTGGAGTTGCGGTAAATGTTTATGTGGGAGGGCAAGCAGCGAAAATTGGATCAGGTTGAATCGTGCGAACAACAAACAGATAAATGGGGATTGAGTGGATGACTGGGGTAAAACTAATGTTTGATATGGTAGGCATGCATTCTATGGGATACGTGGGGGAAAAGCTAATGTATACTCTAGCTGCGAGAGGTTGAACACAAAGACCATTAGGAACGTACAAACAGAATAGTGTTCAAACTGTTGTTTGGCAGATTTGAAGTTTGTATGTCGATTGTGAAAAGTTCAGTAGCCTCGGTGGAATTCGGTTGGGTGGGTAAATTCAAATGTGAAAAGATCAGTGCTATCGGTGTGGCCTCGTAGTTCAGCTGGTAGAGCATGCGCGTACAAAGTGTAGGCGGCATCCATGCATGGGTTTGAATCCCACCGAGAAAAGTGTGTCAGGAGAACCCCTTGATCCATACGAACCTTGCGTGCTCCCTTCCCATCCATATACAGCTTGTACCTTGCCGTTTTGGTACAATATACGTTCGTGCGCAGTAGTCGTGTTCTCCATTTGTGATCATGGCTGACAGCAAGAGGTGCGATCGAGTGTATATATATGCATATTTATATATTTATCACGTAATCAATTACACAGAGTTGACAGATGTACCACAACATATGAAGAAAACGGTTTAAATATGAATCAACGAATAAGGGTCGCGCAACAGGTGTACCATTGATGCCAGTTACCAGCCGTCTTCTGGTGTTTCAAGCTATAGATGTTCTCTGTCGTTGGGACCCCAACCTGGGAGTCTAGAGCGTACTGCTACTGCCAGTTTTGCGGTCAACGCTCGGGTAATTCGTTGTTCACCTTGCCGCCGCTTCCAGTTAGTGTCTGCTTGTGCAATCATAACACGATGCGGCAGTAGTTGAGCCGGCATCTGAAACATATGTGCTAGCCTTCGAAGCCTTTGGAGCGAGGTGATTACACTCAGAGGACGACTGAGATTATCTGAGGCGAATATTCTTTGGCGAAACTCGTCGTTGGTGATTCGTTGTTACCAGCGCATTCCGCCGATGCAATGAAGGCAACGGTGGTCTCGAGGAGAGACTGAGATCGCGTCGGTGCCACAAGTGCCTTAGGTTGGCAAAAGCCACTGGAGCCTTGCGGATACGCGCTGATATTTCTTCCTTTATTCCTCTTGAGCTGAAACAACTTCCGAGATAAGTAAAGTGATCCAAAACTTCCAGCTGATAGTTTATGAGCGTAAGGACAGGTGTAGCCTCTTGCCAGTCTTGTAGTAAAGCCACACATTTCGATGGAGGAAATGTCATTCAGAACTGCTTGACGAACAATACTAACTTACACAGGACGTTTTGGGCGTCCTGGGAGGAGCCGCAGAGTATAACAATGTTGCCTGCATATTCCAAGTCGCGAAGTCGATCACTTGGGAGGAGCTCCACACCGGAAGCTCTGCCGTTTTTTAGAGGGCTGCTTAGGATCTTGTCTTTTGGAAAGTTAAAGAGGAAGAACGAAGCCAGGCACCCCTGTCGAACTCCGCTTGTGATGGTAAATGAATGGGAGATGCAGTCATAGAACTTTACGCGGCCTGATGTGTTTGACCAGATGACTTTGAGAAGACCTCAGAATCTTGATGAGCTGGCGTTTGAGGGATTTGCGCGCTGTGTCATATGTAGCATCCGGAGGGAGGGTTCTGCGGGCGTCCAGCAGGGCAGCCGAGGTCGACGAGATCCATCGTTTGTGTTTTAAGATTGCGGCAGGGTCCGACGTCCTTTTTATTGATATTGGTATAGCTTCTTTGATTTGCTTCCAGTGTTCATCGAGTCCTTCGGCTGGTGATTGAGCTGATAGACGATCGGAGAGTTCCGATTCGAAGGCCGATTTACAGCAATCGCTGACGTTGTATCGTGGGTATCCGTTGTCGGTGGCTTTCTTGCGGTTGTTTGCCAGGCGTAAGGAGAATTTGGCTCGCAGCAAAGCATGATCCGTATCCACAGGTGTGGATCAGTAAGAACGGCAGTCTTGAATCAACCATGGGGATCAGATTAGGCGTGCAATGCACTCCGCAGGGAATGTTATTTGTGGGTCTGAGCCTCGAGCCCGTCGAAGGAATCGGATATCTCAATAGTCAGTTGCGCTGATGGAGAAAAAACAAAACTTCCAACCCTAAAGGATGAAAACAGGATTAGATGGCGTCTGCGACGTCTACCTGTGAAGAGCCTCAAGAATGACAGTGAAAACTGCTGGGCAACAACAGCTAACGAAATAGAAGCAACAGCAGCTTCAGGGTATAGTCAAAGATTTTTCCAACTGATAAGCAACACGGGAGGTCGGCAAACTCCAGTTAGTGAAACAATCTGTGATAAAAGGGGTCAAGCCATTCACAAAAGGAAACAACGACTTGATCGTTCGATGGAGAACTTTAACCAACAGTTCTGCTGGCCGGGCGATAGCCAGCTCAGCTCATCTGCTACTGAAGCTTCATCGGCAGTGTTCTGCGATCCTCCAACAGAAGCAGAATTTTGATCTTGAACTGACGCTCTGAGGCGATAAAAATAGATTGTCGGTGTTCGAACACCGCTGTCTACGTAGCATTGCACGTGTCTGAGTAACCGGACTAGCAACGCTGAGGTGAGGCGTAGAGTTTTAGGCAGTCGCGGTCGTCCACTAGAGCAAGTGATCGACCTCCATAGATTACGTTGGTTGTGACATGTGCTACGCATGTCACCAGATAGGTTGCCACGTCGAATAATGTTTGCCAAGGCTGGTAGCGATTGGAAAAGAACGAAGGGCGGTCAAGCTAAGACCTGGCATGAGGGTATGAAAACCTAAACCAGGAGACTAGGTCACATAGGCCCCGTTGTGCTCCCCCGGTGGGGATCTGTGATTAAAAAAAAATACTGTCCCATCTCTTCCTCGTTTCGGCCCTCCCTTGGGTTAGAAAATTAGTGACTGCAAAATAACCTCACCAGAACTCCGAAGAAATGAGGTCCGCTACTGCACTATTACTGAATACCTGTTGGCATATAAATCACACATTTGGTCTTCGCCATGGATAAAGATGACGAGTCACATTATATCTCGATGAGTGCCCGTTTGCATAGTTCTACTAACTGAAAGCACTAACCATTTATTCTCGATCATGCAGACCAGGCAATAAAATTTCCACCCGACTAGTGAGTTAGACAGATACGAGCGTATGTAGCTCGGTTATCAGACGAGTGAAATCAGTAGCTTGACAGTGGTTACAACCCGTTTTCTAGCTACCAAAAAAGGTATCCGTAAAGTGTGATATATGTAGGAGACATCATTCAATGAAATGGAACAACTTTGAGCCCTTACTTACCTCCTCTCCCGAAAAGAAACCACTGAAAACGACTCGAACCGAAAGTATAAGGTATTTCACAACGTTCGATTTAGGACAAGAGTTAAATCCAATATGAATTACATCACCCGTGGTTATCGATCTATTCCTCTATTATACCTCATCACGGAATTGCATTTATTTTCCATAACTCAAATACTGAGTACAAATAGCGGAACCATTAACAGTGGTGAAAAAAAATGGAATTTCACTTTGTCGAGGTACGGGGATCGAAGCAGAAACATCTGGTTGGTGGCTGCATTCAAAAGTGCATCCAGCTTTTACTGATCACACAATTCTTCCTGTGAAAATTCACCGCAGTTTTTTTCGATCGGGTCTTCTGTTTTAATCACGGACTAGTTCAAGCATGTCACAAAATCGGGAGGGTTAAGGTGTGTAGTCGTGGTCGAGGGGGGGGATTGTGAACCGCACACTGAAAAGACTGATTTCAAGATCGTTGTACGTAGTGAGAGAATAAAAATTAACGTGTCTCAGCTGCACACACGCACACATTGTAAACATATGTATGATCAGAGAGCAAATCCGCGCCCGTCTCACGTGACACACCACATTCCAAAAGTCGCTGCAGAAAGACTTGGAAGTAGTCTGTATCAGTTGACTGACTTCGTGTAGTACGATGTCCGAATACGGGGTTATACTAATGTACTATAGATGTCTCCGAAACACACTTAATAATCGAATATGTGCACAGGCGCAACCCTCCACACACACACACACACACACAAGCGTTGTGTTGCGCAATGTTACCAGGTGATCTTAGGCACATAAACGTCTTGGGTGCGGACAATCACATGAGCTTTTATTCGATTGGCAGATAATCGGCCGAAATTATTGGTTTTTCTTTCAGATTGATCGACACCTTGGAAAATATCCGCAAATTTCAATTGGTCGGAGAAACACGAAGAGATGCACGCATCTCTACCCTTTATCGTTAAAGTAAAACTAAACTATGATGAAGCCGTTCGGAAATTCGAGATTGTATATAAAGATAGGTTCCTCTTTTCGACTGTAATGTACCCAGCAACGATATCAATTCTCGTCCAAAAATATATCTACATAAACGATATCTGAACCGTTGCCGCATCAATGCATAAGAACTCCTCAGTGAATTTTCCGAACTCAAGTGGTGATCCCATGTGACCACTGGGATATTGCTGTTACCGAAAAGGGTCTGTCGGTTACAGTTATTGATTCCGAACTCACTTTATCAAATGTGTCTCTACTAAGATGCGATTGTAGTACACGTGGCGGTGGTTTTATTTTATGCTCACGACGATCATCAGTGTGAGTTAATAAATTCCGCGGTCCCGGTACCCGACAGACTTTGGTGTAAGTTACGACTGACCAAATACGATAAATGTTTGATTGGTGTAGTCAATAGACTGCCATCATGCCCGGAGACAGACAAAGAAACTCTTTTAAAACTGTCACACGTTTAGAATAGTAAATTTATGATAATCCATTCGGTTTTTCAGAGGCACCAGGTACTGTTGTGGTTTTGAGTGTGAGTTTCACTCCTTGTGAGGTCGTTGAGTCACCACCAGTTGAATGAGTTCATAAGCAATGAAAGGATTTGTGATGACTGACAAAGAGCATTGCTTATCTGTTTCGTCCTACTGGCCACCAGCAAATATCTTTTGTGTTCCTGTTAGGACTCGAACTGCGAACATTCGGGTCGGAACTTCAAACCCTTATCTCTGAGCTGCATGGTTCACGATCATCAACTACTGGGAATTCAACTCAACTAGTAGGGAGTTAACGATGTACCAATGAGTGAAACTCACACTCAAGACCATCAAGAGTGCCCGGTGCCTCTGAAAAATCGGATGGTCTAATCCAATCTAAAAATCTAATGGATTATTCCAAATTTACAACCCTTATTTGCCTAAACCATTCGCGCAAGGTGGTAACCGTCGAGTGTGTGACTCAGGGGTAAGGGTTCGAAGTCCCACCCCGAATGTTCGCGGTTCGAGTCCTGACAGGGACACAAAAAATTTGCACTGCTGACGAGTAGGACGAGACAGCTGTCCGGTACTCTTTGACGGTCATCACAAATCTTTCCATCGCTTATATCCCATATTCATGCACAAATAATTACCCACGTTCTCCTCATGGGTGATTGCGACGGCCCTGATGTTAATAAAACAAACAATCGTCCCACCATTCATTGCTCGCACATCAGTTTAAATAGCTAGTTGACCCGCATCCATTGTGCAACAATGTGAAGGAGGCCACCGAGTATGGGAACTCCACATTACAATCCATCAATGTGACTTCCCCTCTCCCAGAATGCAGTGATCAAGCAGTACTTTCACTCAAAGATGTTTTCAAACAACATGCATAGACCTATCATGGATTATACAGGGTTACAAAATTTCGCGCTCTCTACTCACTGGGTCCCCCATGGTAAAGAACCGCAATCCGTTGGTCTGCTGACAGAAATTTAACAGGCAATTTCACAATCTCATAAACCTTAGTATCTAAGAAAAGAATTATCATGAGATTTAGCATCCGAAAGTCACCCATTCGGAGTCTCAAGTGGAAATCAATATCTTTGAGGGATCTATCCCGGCATGTGTAGAAACATCTACCGGACTTCGTCACTTGGACTGATTATCGAATGCTGGGAAAACATTGCACCCAGGCGGATTCATGAAAACAAGCCGATGAAATCGGTGTCACTGCCACAAATTCATCACAAACCTCAAACTGTTGTATAACTTAAATCTACTTGGAAAGTTAAATTTGGCATACCGGCACCAAGCTACGTTGGAACAGTTGCAGTCACTAAAACGGAAACAGCTGACGTGCTGAGAACTCAGTATTCCAAAGTTGTGCTACACTAAATGTTGATCTTCCGTCCCCTCGCCGGTTGTCCATATTCATATCCTTCGTTGATCAACGTAACATTTACTGCGGAAAACACCGAATCTAAACAGTGCGCTAAAATGCAACCACAGGTCCGGACAATTTATACACCCGAAAACCTTTATCTCTTGAGTGAATCACAAATCCGAACCACTAGCCATTCTATTCCAACGGATGCTCGATCAACACAATAACACTTGCACAATCGTGGAAACAAGGAGCAATTTCACCCATTTACAAAGGTGGGTGTCGTAGTGACCCCGCGAAATACCCGCTTGCAACCCTTCTTCTGGCGTCCTCGAAGGTCACAGAGAAAATTGCGACAGACTCCCTGATGGAACACAACATTTTTTCAGCAGCTCAACATGGGTTAAGGCAAACACATCCTGTTCCACCAACTTGCCTCTTGTTAGAGATAAATGGACTGGAACAGTTGACGAAGGGAGTGTGGTTTACCCGAACTTCTAGTCAGTATTTGATCGGATGAAACAATAATACTGTTGTAGAAGCTTTACAACTACGGTATTCGCGGTCTCGCGCTTGATTAGATAAAAGAATTTCCCAAACGACGGACCATATCCGTTTACGCTTCTGAGTCCCAGTCTGGTTCTATCAAAGTTAACTCATGGTGTCTGTACTTGGTCCCAGATTTTTCCACGCATTCATAAATGATCGATGGCTCTAGGGCCAATAGTAATCCAGATTGTGGACGTCACCAGTAACGCAACTACAGAGCTGGCCAGCACTTCATAAAAAAACTTACCGCAGCTTATTATTGGTCTATGGAGAACGACAATTAATTCAATGATTTTAATTATCATGTCGTATATCTAGAGCCACAGAAGTAGATCCGCTTATTGCCTCGGNTCGGAAAGCAATAGTGACTACATGCTTCAAGTGACAAGAATCTACGTATAATTGTTTGAGAAGAATTAAGGTACTCGATGCATTGCACCAGGATTTCGTCAACAGCTGTGAAGAATGTGGACTTGCTTAGATGAGTCTTGGATCAGTTTGAATCAGAACGTCTGCCATCAATGTACATCCGATCGTACAGGATATGCAATCCAAGCCTNCCACAAAGTAATGTCACCAAGATGGTCAAGGGATTGTATTGCTACACCGACCAGGAGAGATCACAATCATTGAGATTATATTCTACTCAGTACCGCCGAATTCGAGGAAACTTGATTTTGGAGTGCCAAAGGTTGCAGAACCCTAGTCATCACGCTGTCGTCCAAAATCCACCTCAGGGGACATTCTTTTAAGTTAATGCTTGAAAGTGTCAAATGGAATGCGGATCTGATCAGAGTGCACCGCTGGGAAGGCCAATCTGTCACACATTATTTTTTTGCTCGCAGAGAATTGATGAAACCCCGGGTACACGTCACATTTCTACACAAGTAGAAACGCAAACGAGGTAAAGACTACAGTCCGTGTAATCTCTTACTAGAAACTATATGTGATGATTAAGGAAATTAGCTTTTCTTAGCCATGATGAATGAAAAACCAAAACATAAGGCGTTGGTGACAACGTTTCGACCCTCTTGGAAGGCTTTTTTCAAGTTGGTTAATCGGTTAACCTCAGGTTACAAGCATCCGAAACGTTGTCACCAAGGCCTTATGTTTTGGGTTTTCATTCGTCGTGGCTAAGACAAACTGATTTCCTCAATAATCATGAGCACGACGCCCAAGTTTTGCAGTAAGATCCGTTCCATCCATGGATCTCATGTGAATGTGATATTCATCATTTCTGTCGAGAAATGATTCAATTGTGTAAATAGTTTATGATTAGATGCACGAGCTTATAAGTGATGCCTATGAAACACTTTGGATTCAGTGTGTTTTGTAAACTTTAAGAATGTTACCGAGTTTAACAATACTGTCGAAGACCAGCCGATGCTGTTCGTAAGGCGATCGTACCAATCAGCCGTATTGGAACAAACGTTCCATAGAAAAAAATCTGTTGACAACCCCCGGGAGCTCCGACTGAAATTGAACCAGTTCAACTCATTCCAACATCTCTGAGACTCGTCAATTGGTTTTGTACCGCGAAGAACGAACGAACTGATACATCCAATGTCCATGATTAACCCAGGAGCAATATCACGGGGCGTTGGTGTGTGTGGAGTCACTATTGGCTACCACCGATAGCCAAGTGGGTGGCGTATCAGATATCCAATCGAGAGAACAAATGTTACTAACTGGACGATTTTACCTCCTTGGCAGTGTCTGTGGATGACGTAAATAGTCCAGCGCCCCAACCATCATCCTTCGGTTATGCAGAATTATGAATTGTCAGCACAGTACCACTCAGTTTAGTTCAGTTTTTACAACCATTAACCATGCACTTTTGTGTGCCGGTTTTGGTGTCTCATTTGGATAAAAGAGCAGAATGAAAATAGGAATGTTGAAAGCAAATTCAAGTGGAAGATGGAGAATTCATATATCGTGGTGTTAAGAGAATAACGATTGGGTGCACGAGCGCCACTGTTTCGGACACTTAGCCATATAACTCAGTGCCTCTAACCATCGGTGACCATCATCTCGAGGTCCCCACCCGGGGAGCATAACGGGGCCTATGTGACCTAGTCTCCTGGTTTAGGTTTTCGTACCCTCATGCCAGGTCTTCGTTTGACCACCCTTGACCTTTTTCCAACCGTTACATACCTTGGCAAACATCACTCGCCATGGCAACCAGTTTCATCCCAGTCGAACATGGACCATGTGCTCACCTGACCAACTGCAAATCAAGCACAGACCACGGGGAACAGCACTCAGTTGGCGCTCACAGCCAATTCGAGACCAAGTTGGAATCCTTCCCGATGAAAACAAGCACTGATATCATTCAAAGTTTGCAAAAGGTAGAAAATTCAATTTTCAGAACCAGAAATCGACCGCAAAACGGGACTACCGAACTTGATCCAGAAAAGCACCAAGAAAGCATTGACAACTATTCACGTTCATCGAATATCATCTCAAGCGCGATCGTGGGTCATCTCGTCGACACCGGGCACAAGATCGAACCGGAGAAAGTTGTCAATGTTGTTTATTGCATCCCATTCTATAAATCGAGGGCGGCCCAAGTTTGGACACTAGCTATGGCCGAGGAGATCGCCATTCGCTTACCAGGCCCCAACCTGTGTACCCAAAAAAGACTGGTTCAAGCGCTCCAATTGCCTTGGCCAG
>UZAN01040256.1:0-32401 GCA_900618425.1 Echinostoma caproni
GGCGGACACAATCGGGCCTGATCGATCATGGGCTATGAATGTTTGAGTGACTGGATCAAACGCGTTTGGATGCATAAGTCAGGGGTCAACTTTCTTATCCCGATCGCTTCGTCTATTGCTGGAGTGAGCAGCTGACTACTCTTGCACCTGGTGTGAGGGACACGATAAACAACTTTGATGTCTCTTGGTAACTAAGCGGGTTAGGATGGGGATGCTTATTGATCCGGATGCTTTTTGATCCGGGTATATAGTTTTCGTGCCGGCCGACCAACATAAGATGCTACACAAAGGCATCTGAAAGCCTAAACAACCGTTGATGTGGTCAGCATTGACAGTTTATCCTTACTTTGAATGTGGATCAAAGCAGTACCTCGATAGCACGAACGTATTGTGGCACCGTTGAAGCCGCTGTTAATTTCTTTGTTCAGAAGTCGAACTACGATCCCACTCAAAGCAAATGATGAACTGATGAATAAATCTTTCTTTCTCACAGTTGAACTGCGAGTTTTCGCTAGTTGTCTGATCAGTTTTCTTTCAATGGAACGATCCGAATATTCTCCCTCACATAAGGTTTTTCTAATAAGCATCAGCTCATCCTCCAACGTCTCCTCAGAGCAGACTGCCCTCACCCTAATGGCCAAGCATTTCACTCGGTTTCATTTCTGTTGGATGCTAAAGAACTATTGACACTGGTGCGATCTCGGTTTTCGGTACACCTTTCGTACCATCCGACCGTTTGCCATTCTGCTAAGAGATACATCCAGAAACGATAACTGATTGTTCGTTTCGCTTGCAACTGTGAAATTTACTGTTTTGTGCGCCTTTTAAATTCCAATAACACAGATGTCAAGTGGTAGCTAATATCAGACAAGAAGAATATGTCGTCCACCAATTGTTAGTTATTTTCAAGTTATGGACTGTAGCCATCAGCGCAGTTCTTCCCAGTTTGGCGATCATCAAGACGTCGGCGGTTAATGAACCCAAAGGTGACTGCATGGCCACACCATCTCTTTGTCTGTTGAGATTTGATTTAACAGTAATTGGAAATTGAATATGTGCAACGAAGCAGAAGTTCACGCCAGCTGTGCGGTGGAAAACCAATATTCAGTTTATTTTCTTCCATGTAATTCACTACGGAATCGATGGTATCTACTACTAATGGCACCATTGTGAACAAAGACTTGACGTTCAGTGGACACATTGTCTTGTCCCTTAGATGGGAATTCTTTATTCGATTTATGAAATCAAACGTATCTCTCAGACTGTGTCTGTCCCTATGGTACTTGACTGATTCCAGTGGTCTGGATAACTGTGGTAAGGCAAGTTTTTCCTCGATAACGAGGGACGAATCGGAGTTCCCGGTTTGTGAATTTCGGGAAGTCCTTACAATCCGGGAAGCAAACAACTTGTCGGTTTTATTTGCATATATTATATGTGGTTGACAATAGAACCAGCATCTCTTAGTTGTCTCAGAGCGGCGGTTAGTTGGCCCTGAGTTTGTTGCATTAATTTTATTATAATCAGGATTACAACTGACTTTTGACAAGTCATTCAGAACCGCAGTGAGTTTGTCAATGCAATCGCGTTTGTTCACCATTATTCCGCTTTCTTTTATTCTGGCCTACTCAATTTGACCTCGTGTTTATTCACCCATTTTGCAGCTTCTAAATGCGCTTTTCTGATTGTTCTTTGAAGTCTTGGTTAAATTATTTTCGGCAGCAATGACAGGCTCTTACTAAGGTTGACTTGATGTCCTCCAGGACTTCATTAGATTTTGGCACTAGCCTGTGAGTCTGGAAGTAAACAGTTTCAGAATACACCACATAATCCTACTGGTTCCAGTTTGCTGTACGCATACAGAACTGCCAGTCCAGTGAGAATGCCTCAACCGTTATCTCAGTCGAATGCACGATTGTGCACATACCGATCAGAACGATTTGGGATAAGACGATAATGTTTTCTGAGGTTTGTTTAATGTATCGTACGGAGATTACAACACGATAGCCTAGTGCTGTGTAAAAAATCAATATATTGGTGTTCGCGCTTGGAATCGGAAACACAACTCCTCTATTTGGGAGAAGCCACTCCCTTATACTCCAACGGTATACAGTCAACACTTGCACGCGATTCATATCGATTAAAGATATTGGCGTTATCCGTGATTATGGAATGTTATGTGGATGTCACCCCCAGTTGGTTCATTTCAATTTCACATTTTGCGATACGTATTGAGGATACATAAACCTGTTAACTGCGAAATCACTATGAATTGAAAACGTTGAAACCTCTTGTAATATAAACAGTTTAAAATATGTCACACATTGGACTTGAAGATTCATGCTTATTAGGAAAGTTCACATGCCAAGATTCTAAATCGTTTCACAATTATGAAATATATTTTTATGTACGATGTTGTTCATGAGGGATAATTCATCAGTATCTAATTTAAAAAATCTCTCAGAAGAAATTTATTCCGTGTCCTGTTACCCAGAGTTAGAACATCTAGCAAAAAAACACTTTCATTTGGTTTTGAATATCCTTAACCAAAGGTGGCTCTGGCGTAGCGGTTTCCTGATTGTTACTGGCGTGAATTGAACCTCATGCTCCGGAATTCGAGCCCAAACACAGTGACCCAGAATTGATGGTAGGCAGGTTTGCAGTCATTCGGTTCAGCACCATGTCTTATGGTGATGGTTTGCCAATCCAAGTCCCGAGGCTTAGGATACCGGTTTCCAAGAGTGGACAGAAGAAGCTCCACCGACTAGGAGTGGAGGTGGGGGGTAAACCCGTCTTTTGTTTCTCACCATCTGGTGTGTATTACCGAAGTATAAAAGACGTCACTCATCTGAGGTGCTGCCCAGTCATCCGTGGAATGTAGAATATATAGCGTGCGCACCAAACTTATACAGAAATTTGAATAATCAGGAAAATGGAGCGACTATTTCTATGTGATGGTCGCTTCAGGCGGTGGTTTGACCTCTGCAATCCCACCACTCCATGAACTTTTGAAGCAAAGAACATAAATTTGGAGAGGAAACATAAGTGCATAAACGTAAAAAAGAACACATTGTATTAGTCAATTAAACAACAACAAACGACAGCGCTTGGCATTTATTCGCAGTGCCATTCGAACTGATTTGTGAAACTATTTGGTGTATGATGCCGCTATTGAAGTCTACCTTACTTTCTACCTTTTTAGTCTGTCAAAAACTTACATTTTACTGTATAAATATTTTATAGTTGGGGATAATGTATGCAGTGACGCTCAGCCCTTTGATTTCATGATAAACTACCCAATACTTGAATCCTGCTGATGAACGCAAACCCAGTTCCTGCTCCACTTATTGAAGCACTCTCGATGTATCTGATAGAAGTTCCTAGCTAGGAGATATCCAACCGAAAAAAACCAGACTGTTCTTCACCTTTTTTAAATGGAATTAAACTCACTAGAGAGTGTGTATTCCTGTTTGTGCTAGATCAAATGAGCACGGAGAGGTAGTACTAAGAGGTCTATAGCCTCGATAGCCTCGTATTCGTGTGTCCCCATTTCAACTCTTGCAAGCTGCTCAAACTACAAACCTCTATGCCAACTCATGCAAAATAATCCGACTTTCTAATCGTTCGAAAATTGCATTTCCCATTGATACGTAGTTTTCCTAGTGCTTCACCTTCCTTCTCCCCTTCTGAGGGAGAGGGAAGGTGAAGTACCTCAATGGCAATGCGTGTGTATACTGCTTTACATCTTCAACTGTCCATCAAGCTCGTGTGACATGACCCTCCATTGAGCGACACATTCCAGTATTTTACCAACAAACTTGCATGTTAACAGCCACGAGTAAAATGCATTCACCTCGACCTTTGTTTCCAATTTCTTTGATCTCAATTTGATTGTATCCTCATTTGAATTGGTGTTTTTTTCAGATGTCACCTCACTGAGTTGTGCAACGGGAATTTCTACAGAAACAACGGCTATGAGGAGGAAGCAAATAAATCATAGACGGGGTGTAATTGTGCAAGAGCCACAACTATCAACAACTATCAAGGACTGTCCGTTGGATTGACCGCAAGGTTCGGAAGCAACCGTTGAGAAAATGATTGATGACTTTCAACTATAGTTGAGGTCAACCGATGTGAAGCCACGATGGAAGACCGCTCTAGGGAGCGCCTTGTCATTAGCCTTCTTTGCATGCCAGTCTTGATGTTATAAAGTTTGTTCTGGTGACGAGCAAATGCTAAGGGTTATTTTTATACTTTACCGCCACTGGCCGCTGGGAGAGTATAGGCTGGATTCATGAATATCAAGTGACTATCCATGAAATGTCATCTGAGTTAGACACAGGAAGCTTCCCCTAGCATCACCCTGCTTTGTGTCTAGGTGCATCTATAACCTTTGCACATCCAAGTGCTAACTGAAAAGCAGCTGGCTGGTGGCTGTTTGGGGGTAGGATGGGAGAGGGGGCTCATACGCCATTGACAGTTTTTAGCTGGACAGGGGTCCACGCATCCTTGGTGAGGACGGAGTGATTACCTTGATCATTGAGTTGCTGAAAGAGACTTCGTCCACCAAATACGTACGCTAGACACTGACTGGCCGAGAATTGAGCTCCCGGTTTCCCTCAACCTGGTTTGGCCTGCCTGTCGACCGGTTTACCGGGATGTGTCCGCTTTTGTGTCCAAAAGGCTTCGATAAAGTGAAAACACTGTGTTTAGTCACATGAAGACCATCGGTGAGATCGGTGAAATCCCAAATCAAGTTCATCCAATTACCACCAAAATATCCGGATATCAATGCGCCTAAATACGTTTTATCCTTGTTAGACGCAGAGAAACGTTAGCTAACTTGACGTTAAGTATGACAATTTAGTGTTCGCTGAACAGTGATCGAAATCGATTATTCGTACTTTCCTTAGATATATGATTGAGAAAGATATCAATAAATGCGAAAGTAACTATCCTTGTAAGATGTATGCTACTTGCGAAATTGTAACTGTTCGCAAGTCAATTTACCAGTTTTCTGGAACAGAGCTGAAAACATCGTTATATGAACACATGTTAATCAATTTTCGCGGGAAAATCAATTTCAATCAAAAATAGTTTTTTCTCTGATAGTTACAATGTAACTTTTTGATTAACGTCGGAAACGCTAAACCAGACCCACCTGTTTAAGTAACGCCATTTGTGGCGCGCAGTGTTCCGTGTTCTGTGGGTACTCAAACACACTGGCGCTAGTCAGTATTGAAAAGGGTGATCGATAAGTCTGCTAAACCAGGAAAAAAATGATGATCATCCGTTTAAACTAACCCACTGAATACAATGAAAACGGAAAATTCCAATTTGTTTTACGCCAGTATTAAAAGCCAAACTTAATGTGGATGTCCGGCAAGTATTTTGATTGATTACAACTCAACATTTAACTTGAGCGCTGCACAACCGCATTCAAAGAACGTGTGGAAGTCCGTTCCGTTTTGATGCAACTGATCTTGCATTGATCGCATAAATATCATGCTCATTCTAGCATTGAAGATACATCACAAGTCAAGCGGGGGGACACACAGGGCTTGAGAAACAAGAGCAGAAACAAGACGTGTGCGGTCCGTCGATGCACAAGATCCAGTAAAAAACATTAAGTGAAATAATTCAGTAAAGTTTCTCTTCGCAGTGGAGCAACGCGTTTTTTGAGGACTTGACGTTGTGGAACTGGACGTGGTTTCTAAACAGTGTAAAATACTATTGTGGAGGACAAAAGCCTATTGCTTCTATGGAGGTCCGGAACTAAGGAGTCTATTTCACGTCCTAAAGGCAGACCAATCGAATATGAGTGTACACAAACTTTATATCTTACTTATTATCAATGTTGATTCTCTCCAGTTACCTCTTAACTCATCATGGTCTAGGTCAACCACTACTGAAGAAATGGGAGCATCCGCTACTTTCTGAACCATTCCATCTGCTGAGTATAAAGGAGTCAGAAAGCCATGTCTATAAAGACTCACCAAGACTTATAAATAGTTAGAAGAACAATTTACTTCAGTATAAATGAAGTTGCCTATACGAACCGATTAGTTTTTCAAAGGGTCCGTTGCTTCAGTTGCGATCAGACATATACAATGATATGATTTGCTTCCCGGTGCACCAACACTGACCAGATGCATCGTCCAATCAGAATTACGCTACACTTTGTGTGACTATTGGTAGTTAGAGAATACGTTTCTCTTGTGCAGCAAACAATTCCTTTGAACGATCAACGGGGCAAGAAAGTTTCTGAATCTGCTTATTCCTGTGAGTGTTTGAGGGGATAAGATCCTACCTTATACTTATTGGATAAAACTGTTGGCTGTCAATCCAAAATGTAGCTGATTCAAACTTGTGAGAACCGCATTTTATTTCATTTCAGTTTATTTCTATCACTAAATATGATCCAAATTTGTATGAGCCAATAAAAGATTTTTACTACGAACTAATATAAAATCTGATTTCTTATTCACACAGTAAGAGGGGTTAATTGTAGATAATTACATTGAACTTAAAGAAGGCGCGTTCAAGATTGTTTCACAACTGCTTGTGCTCCCTCTGAACAGTGCTGGTGACCAAACGTACTTTACTGGTAGGCACAAGTTTCGAAATAGGATAAATCAGGATTACTTTTGCAATCAATACTGATTCGACCAATGTGAGAATTTTGTTTTGCTTTCAGTTTCTGATTTGGTGGTTTGAAGATTTGAACCTTGGATTCGGGATCCGTCTGTTGAATGGAAAGTCGTTGATAAGTATTTCCTTGATTTTGTTAGGCCGCTTTTCAGTGCATCTGTCCCCGGTTCCTTCTTTTGCATTGTTCACTGTTTGACGTTTGCAAGCAGTGAACACTTCATTTCAGTTGAAACGTATGCATTTGAACATGAAACCTATTAACGCAGGGGAATCGTTTGCAGAGATCACAGGGATATTTTATCTTTCAATGTTAACAAGAACGTCACTCGTTACTCTCCAGTTTTTTGTCAGTAAACCTACAATTTATGAGCTTCGATGAGAGATTCTACTACACCTTTTCTCATCAAGCCTTAGCCGAAACCCGTAATTCTTTAGCCGAAACCCAAAATGCTTTAGCCAAAATTTGTAGTTGTTTAGCCTCGACGCTCAAACGTTAGTCACACCGCGGTAGAGTAAGATCAACAAGTATCGGAAGTCAAATAATGCAGCAAAAATAGTTTCCAGCAATGTTGCTTTTGCAAAGCTTGATTAGGAAATACCGTGTGTGGGTGGTTTGGTACAACACATAATGATTGGTAAAGGTTGAACCGATTTGCCTGTGTCGTCAAACTATTTGATACCGTTTATAGCTTCAGTGTTTCTGGCATTACGGGTTTTGGCTAAAGAATTACGGGTTGAGGTCAAAGCTTGATGGGAAAATGTGTAGATGGAATTTCCATCAACTCATATAATGGGGATTGCATTAGAACGTCATGATTTTCTGAACGTTTCCCAACTAACTGTTACGTGGAATGTACAAAGCATCTGGTTAATCAGTGTGACAAAGTTAAATAAATGATGAATCAATAGAAACCAATGAATAAAAATAAAGTAAAATGCGGGTAACACACTGGTGTACACGGGTTGAAGTAACTGACTGTCAAGCGCGAAACTATTAACTAATGGATGGTGCAATTTTATTATTCGGCATTGCATGTGAGATGACTAGTAAAGCTCGTCATATTTGCTTACACCAAGAAATTCTCACTGAGTTCACCCATGATCAAGGCTTGCTAGTTATCACTGTCGAGTCCGCCAAGAACGGAACGCGAGTAAAATAAGTTAACATTGAAAACATTTGCCATATTTAAAAGCAGTCCTAATTAAGAGCAGAATAACTGATTTTGAGAAAAAAAGAATAATGATGAAGGATCTTAGATCCAAGAATGAGGAAATATCTTGTGACAGCACAATGGCATCTGCATATTAAAAAAACACTTGCAGAAGAAACACAATAAATAACACAAGCAAACATTGGAAGTAGTATGGGAATTGCACTGCACGTGGTAAATCTCCGAACCTATTGATCTACGTTTATATGAAATCGTTCGCAATCCAACGGTGCACGCTTCATTGGCAAACAAGTTCTCTAGACAAGCTAAAAACTAATTGGGGTATTCAAAGCGATTTCAGTTTCCGTGGTAACATTGATCAAGGACAGGATCAGAATAAAAATGTAAAGTCAACAAAAACATACCAAACAGAACTAACAGCAATATTCAAAGAATGAGTGGTAAAATAAATAAAAGTGGGGAAAGATTCCAAGTGTGACCTGTAAGGCGTTTGTCAAAATTGTGCAGAAACATTGAAAATGTTTTGTGACAGCGTAAGGCGTTTGCGTAAACTATTTTTTGTTAGCTGAACTGCAGAAGGTGCTAGGACAGTAAGGGAAACGCTTGAAAAGGACAGAAAATCCAGATACTTCTTAATCCGGATGATTTTGATCAGTCTCTTACAGTTTGGAATAGTGACAATGAAGCAGCGCCAAATTTGAAGTCTGCAGCTGAGGTCTAATTAAAATTATCTTAGTATTTCATAACTGTCCCACATTAGACTACGTTATGGTAAAGGAAAGACTAACGGACGTCTGGTGTAGGGATGAGGCATTCAGCTCCGACCGCAGTTCATTTATTCCTCAGAAATTTTGCTGCTACCATCTCGCTAGAGCCTCAGTTTCCTTCAAGTTTTGTATACCTAAAGATTGTAAAAATTGTATGAGCCCATGAAAGATTTTTAATGTGCACAAAGATAAAATTTTATCTCGCATTCACACAATAAAATGCGTTAATCGCGGATAATTAAAGTGATCCCAACAGAGGCGCCTAACAAATTTTAGAACCAAGGTTTTGTTTAATCTGGACAGTATTAATGACCAGTAGTGCTTTAGTAATGTGTTCCAGTTTCGAAATAATATAAATTAGATTTATTGTTCTGTATGATGAATTCGTCTTGTGAAGGTGTGAGTTGAAAAACTGCAAAGCACTGGACAGCTGTTTTGACCTGGTTGGATCTTATCAGCAGTGCCCGAATCAATCGACCCAACTGGGGATGGAGTCCGGGACCTGACAGGCAGAACGTAAGTATGCTACTCACCTAGTCACCGGACGGCTGATCAGACCGATAACACACTGAGATCACGCATCAGTTACACGACGAACTCATTATATAAAAAAATCAAAGGGAAATTTTATAATGCATGGTTAAAACGAACATCACCTACTCCTCTACATTTGTTTGTCGTTAGGTGTGCAAAATGTGTTACAGTTGAATTCCGGTAAGCACATCTACTGGGTGGCATTTATTGTAATTCAGAGTCTGTAATGGGCTGGGAATGAAAGCGGTCAGTTATGCATACAGTAGTGGGTGATTAAAGTCTGCGAGAATCCTCTCCGCAAGGTTGGCCTACGGAATTTGTGACATTCCAAAAGTTTCATAACGAAACGGATAACTTAATTTAAGATAGGGCAACAAACTGATATACAGAGGTTGAAATAACTGACTGGGATGCGTGAAACTGCCCGCGTCCTCGAATTTGATATGTTGAACGCTTTACTTGTACGAATTCAGTTCTGGATGTAAGTTAACTCATAAAAATCGTTATAAATAGTTACNTAGTTACACTAAAAACTGATGACTGAATTTATTGTTATTTAATACATTGGAATCTACCGAGGGTGATGAGTGTGTTAAAAACAGACAACATTCAGCATATTTGCTGGATTTAAGTTTGGACCTAATTAAGAGAAAAAAGTTACATTAATAAGGATAACCGTCGAAGTAACTTAGATATAAGGGAGAAGAAAAAATGAGTTGTCACAGCTCAAGGGCATCTGTAGATATGAAAGCAGAAGCCCAATGAATCACACAAATATACGCAGAATAAGTGTGTGGCTACGGCACAGTTTCTTCATAATCTCCGGAATGGAAGACAAGTCGACGTATGAGGTAGGAATGCGGCAATGCAATCAACATCTCATCATTGCTTCATCAAAATCTCCAGCTGTAATTCTTTCGTTGTTTCCTCAGAGACGTCTGATGCTTTGCCGTCCATGTTTACTGTTTCCAGTCCACGGATTTTGATTGGCAAAATGTATCGTAGTTATTTGAATAAGGAAGCCAGTATGGGTACATTTTTAAAAACCCATGGATTTTGAAACGTGTATGCATGTTCTTTTTAACTCGGCAACAAATTTGGTGCTAATGGGGTTTAACTAAATTTTAACATGGCGGCGGTAGTTTTAAATGGCACGTTAATAGTGACGCTAAAGGAGATGATAATCTTAAAGAATCCTTAGAAAATGATTCAGTGAAATGCGAAACGTTTAAGGGCGAGTAGCTGCTCAAGTGAAATCTAATGATTGAATCTAATAATCTAATAATAATAATAATATTATTAATAATATGATTATTAATCTAATAATGGTGATAAAGATTCATGGGAACAATGTCAACTAAGAGTAAGCAGTAGCCTCTAGTGAGTAGTATTGCTTAGAAAAGGGTTTTTTGGGGTTTGGGGAAGGAGAGTCATAGATTACGTTTTCAATTGGCAAGCAAATGCCATCTCGTCTAATGATAAATGCTTATTGATAGTGGTATCTGGGGTAGTACGAAATCTAAAGGAGCTGAAGAATAACATAGTATCTGATTACGTACGGAAAAGTGCTATATACAACTTAACCTATATATTATATGAGTCGCACCGGGAGATCGGAGGTGATGTTGCTGAGCTGAGCTCTCCATGCATTTTGAGCAGTACTGAAAAAAGGAACACGAGACTTGGCATACTAGGAATGAAACTCCTCTGTGTTTTTTCTTTCCATCCAAATATTCTCCCGGTTAACTTGGAAATTGTCTACTGTTACTTTACCCTTTTTCAGCCAGGAGTTTTGTCCACAGACTGGCCAAGTGTTCTTGAACAGTGGTTATCGGTCAAAGTCAACTCTTCTGAAAGCAGTGACCGAATTTTGGTGTTGAAAAATGAGCGAACAGACATCTTCGTCATATAGGTGCAACTAAGGATAAGTTCTTCGAATTTTTGGTTCAAGATGGACAGTGAAAAACTGACGTCGCAAAAGCCAATGAACAATCGAAAGATGAGCTGGCACGCTTGAGACAAATACGGTGATCACATGAGTACTCAGCATCCTAGTGAAACTCATTTATCGAATTTTAGTTGGTTGATTCTACCTATTGGATCTAGAGTCTTCAATGAACGACTGTGTAACAAGTATGTTTCTTTTATGTCCGTCTCTCATAACAATCCAGCAGTTCCGGTTCTACTGGGCTAGGCTAAAATGTGGCCAAAGTTTTCAGGCCCAACAAGTTGCTTTTCACCATGGTATCAATGATTCAACAACAACAAAACCTAAGTAGCCAGTTCATTCAGAATAACTGAAATGTGTTGGAGAAATATTTAGGGGCTAACGAACGTACTCAAAATCAAAGATTTTATGGGATATAAAAGCAATAATGAAGAATTAACTGTCATTAGAATAAATCCTCCGGTACTTATATATCTTACATTGTTTGAGCTCACAGTCTTTAGTCGCTGAATGTCTCCAATCCCCAGAAGCAGAGAGAAAAAAAACAGCATAAAAGCAACCGAAATACCATGAACGAACGGTCATATTGGAACGAAAACTATAGATGTTCTCCAAAAATATCCCAGTTGCTGGTGTACCTGATTATCAATGGTTTACATGTTAAGTGGAAAAAAACCTCCTCAGTGTGTTAAGTAAAAACAGAAGTCAGTATTTCTGCCCCTGTTTGTCAAAATATTTGTTTTGATTCAATGCTATGAGATCAATTTTGATCGGTCGAAATTCACCAAGATCAATTTAACTTTAGTTGGATTATAAGGTAGTACCTAGTAATTTTTGTGTTGTTTGCTAACCCCGTAACCAATTTAGGCAATAGCTTTCCGGTCAGAAAGGGGACTTCACAAATATCACGAAGATTTTAATCTGCAAAACGAATCTATCATCTTTTGGGGTTTGTTCCATTTAGGGCTATCGGGTTTCTGGGTAACATTGATTTTGTTGAAAAAATACACAGCAGGTGTTTGCTTCCTTCTTCAGATGTATCAGCGCTGTGCTTGTTTTATCCAAGGCAGGGATTCATGTCGCTGTCTTCAGTTAAGACTTCTATCACTGAGCTACGCGATCAGTGTTGTCGTAGCAAAGTTCTCCCCAGTACCTCTTGAACAAACGCTTGTCTCCATAAACTTCCAATAGGCCAGTCGAAGTGCGTACATCTAAGTACGTAGATAAAATAATAACTGAAACGCTTGAAGTGTGACTATACAGAAAAGGTTAACCAATGCTGAATTTTCTAGTACGTGTTTCTGTAGATACCAAACTGTTTAGCCTAAACTTTTCTTTCGGTAACATAACGACCGATTTTGGTAAAAGGATTGCCTTAAACTACAAAAGTCCATAAGAGCTACAAAATTCCGAAGGTTTTCTTTTGGAAAAAGGTTTTCATTCCCCATAACGAATTAATAAGAAATTTCTCAGCCCAAGCGACAACCATCTCTTGACACTTGGATACTCGAGCCAGAAAAATTAATTTCTAAATAGTTTCGAACCGCTGAGATCTACCGATCTCAGAATGCATAGCGGGCACAATGTAACCAATTCAGTTCTGACAGGAATCAAGCTCCACTTAATGAATCGTTTGTATGCAACTCACCTTTTTCACAAATCAGTTCACAAATCACTATCCACAAAATGGACACATTTGTCCGATGTGAGTTTCAGTAGAACTTACTAACTTTGTGTTTTACCATAACCACAGAACTATACACTGAAACGCGATCATGAAGAACCTCTTCTCTCAGTTGCATTTAAACCCGTGTCCAGGACTCACACAGCTTTTCTCACTCCTTCTGATTGATGATCACGCTTCACAATTCAATGAGTACCGGAAATGAGCGAAGTCCTGTGGCTGATCAACGTCAAATATACGCAAACACACAGAGAGAAGCAAAAGCACTGCAAGAGTAACGCATTCATTTTTATGGACTGTCCATCAACAGAGGTGAATAAACCTGTCTGGGTAGCATCTACGTGTATGAGATGCATGTGCACATAGGTCCAGGTTAGTACGAACACAAATATATCCCCCCACCCCGTGAATACCAGTTTGATCCCCACTTGCTTCAAAATCCCATAACGTCACAGTTGTTCGGTCTACTCTAGTTATTGTCACATCAGATCAGTTGTAAAAATGATAACTGCGTTTGCCTTCGTCACTGGATACCCATTCGTGATACTGTTCAAACTTCACAAAGCACACTCGGATTTGCAGGAATCACGTGATAAACTCAGATGTATTTATTGTTAACTGTAGTCGAGGATGAAAGTGGTACATTAGCCGCATTGTCTCTTCCATAAGACTCGTTGATCAAATGGTGGATGGAGTTCATAATCGTATCATTTAAGATATCATGTGTTCGAATCCCATCACTCATAACCATTTGGGACTCGGCTTTGGATGTATTCCTTACAATATGACGCATGTTTCAGTCGAAGAAATCAAATGTTATTCTCATTGTATTGTTATGATAAGGTATAACAATCTTTAACAATTTTTAAAGTCGTGTGTTCCTAGAATTGCAGAAAAACGTCCACGTTCAGTTATTTGGTGAAAACATCTCCTATCCATCGTTTTTTCTGTTGCAGTCAGGGAACGCACACGGTTTGCTAGTATTACATTCATATTCGAGTGATTAATTGGCTTGACATTAGTGTTCATATCACCCTGATTAGAGAAAAGTACTAATGAACTGGGGACTATAAATCCAAACTTTGAATATAAGTCTACCAGTGGTTGCTAGTGAACAGCTCAGTAATGACAAAAGCCCACGGTCGACTACATCTTCCAAGGACGAATGCAGCAGCTCACAAAATTGAGGCTTAGCAAATCAGAACATTTTTTTCACCTACCGTGCTTTTGAACCGTATTTCAGCAAACTGTCACTCACATGCGATCACTATTAATTATAGAGAGGACGTGTAAAACGCACAGAATTACATCATTAAACCAAAATCTTGATTCAGATACGGTGCCTAAAAGAAGCTACGCAGCTAAAGCGGCAAGAAAATATTTTAGTATGTTTAGACCATTCGAAGCAGGGATTTCGAATACAACCGTGCCAAAAATCATCATGTGATATTTTTTGCGGTTTTACAGTGGAAAACTGCGTTCTATCTTGAACATATTTATCGAATCAATTCATTCAGTTTTCAAGGTCAAATGCTGTCCTACGGCAGCACATTTTTGATCTCCCTTCGTTTTGTTGCGCGTGAAAATCAAGTTTCATATTTTGCGCATTGTGTGCGAAATCGATACAACCGATTGAGGGTGAAGGTGCAAGGACAACAAATAAAAAATCGCGCTGGTTGGAGGGCCGCTCTCAGGCGGCGTTTCATCAACAGACTGACGGTTTCCGTTATTATTTCCAGTAACATCCGCTCAGTGCTGGGAAAAGTTGATAAATTCAAGAGTATGTGACATGAAAAATTGTGCAAAAGCGTTGTAAATGTTTTTCTCCAAGAAAGTTCATTATATCCTGACAATGAGGACGGTGTTGTCCGGCTCGATGAATATGATATCTCTCGAGATGATCGGATTGTGAACGCCGGTGAAAGACGTGATGGAGTAGTTACTTTTTCAACCGTATGTGGTGTAACAGCTCTCATTTTTTTCTTTTAATACCAGGAAAATGAACTGCATTGTCGTTCAATGTAAGCTCCATTTTCATAAGAATTTTCATCATATCCTGCTAGCAAATATTTACATTGCCCCTGACANACAAATCGAGACAGGCTTATACCAGTCTCTGTGTATTGTGGCTGATCATTTTATTCGTCTAGATATTTCCTTTTTAAGAACTTTAGATTTGGTAAATTTTGTGCACTTCTCCACTCTTTTGGCGGCTCAGCTTGACGTCATTTTCATAAATATTCCAGATGTCTTCTTTATAGAAAAACGAGCCACTATTAGCACGTCCGACTACTGTACAATAGTTTTACACCCGAAAATCTATGGAAAATGTTTCATCGACAACAGGCACAGGTAGCATTCCGAACAATACGAAGGGGGAAATCTACCCGTGATAACTTAGCTCAACTCCAAGATATGATCTCAACCTAGTTTTCTGTTTTATCCAATTCCAACAATCCTTTCAAATGAGAACATCCCACCGGATATACTCATTTCTGTTTTGATTTGCTTTGCCCAATCGAGACAATGTATACCCGTACTGACAGCTTTTCATCGCCTCTCCTAAAACNGCCTCTCCTAAAACGCCTTCGACGTAATAAGGAGAAGGCATATACGAATGACAGGCTCTACGCTGTTAGACGACTCTCGATTATCATCAAACCAGAGATTCCGTGCTTGAATAGGGTATTACACAAGACTATTCTGGACAACCAGAGCTGTCGTAAGCTGTAGTCGGGGATGAAGCAACTTTGCGCCACAGCTGGTGGCTCCTGTCTTGATGTAGAAGAATTGAACCGACAATCTTATGCCTCCTGTGGGTCCAATTATCTACCGTCCGTTTTCAATTCCTCAGAAAACACGAACCTTGTTTCCCTGACTGACGTTCTGAAAGTTTTGAAGCAACCTGTGTCAAACAAGGTCCACGGACCCGACTCATTAGCCCCCATTTTATTGAAAACCTGTGTCAAACACCAAGCAACATTCGTTGCCGAGTTGTTTAGCTTATGTCCTTCAGAACATCCACCGATTGCTGGACGGCTGCTCGAATAAGACCCATTCCCAAATAGGGTTCTTCAAAATATCGACCCTTTGTATGCACCACAGTCCTGTTGAAAGTCTTTGAAAGAGTGCTTTTGAACCGTTTGACTACCCGCTCTGATGTTTTTGATCCTCTTCAGTTCGCTTATAAGAAATCCCTTTCAACTGTTGACGCTGCGGCGTGTGTTATCCATTCTGTGACCTCAAATCTTGATACAAGTGCTGGAACTGTTCGCCCTATTCTTGACTACGCCAACGCCTTTGGTTCGTTTGACCGCCGCATTCTCATTCTACGTCTTGCTGACTGCGGCTTAAGATCCGATGAGTTAAACGTTCTTGTAAACTACGTCTCTTCTAGGACACAATTTACCTCATGCAATGGTAAAACATCGTTCTCCTCTTCTGTTAACTTTGATGTCTTCCAAGGCGCCATGTGGTCTCCCTTCTTTTTTACCCTGTACATATGCCACCTGCATGTCCCGACCAACATTTTCGCCTGTGAGTATGCCGACGATGTGGTGATTGAGTACCCCTCCAATACTGATGCTTCTTTCCACTAACTTCAAAACAGTCTGAATAACGTTTTAGTTGGTCTCTACCCTGATCACTGTTGCTCTATGTTTCCAAATTTGTTGACGTTGCCTGCAGCCTCAAATGTGGCTCCCGCTAGCAATCTATCTTTAATGGTTTACTGGATCTAGTAGTTAACAGTCACAGTATTCCCAAAGCCGACTCTGCTAAAATCCTTGGAGTCGTTATATCCCACAACTTATCTTGCACCTCACATATAGAGAACGAGGTTCGCAAACTTCCTATTTATGCTCTCAGGCTTAGGAAGCCTGCTTTTCCTAGAAACGAAGTTTTCAAATTCGTGGTAGGATGCATCCTTCCTCATTGGCTGTACTGTTACCCTGTATTTTTTCCTGGCATGAAAGAAAAATATTTTGTATCAATTTCCAGGTTTATAAAATCCTATCCAGAATCCAGAATCTTGGACAAAGAAGATCACCGGTTGCGGAACGAACTTATTAAATCCATGTCAAACCCCCGTACCCGCTCCCATTATAGGCTCCTTCCCGCACGCATCGTCGCATACAGAAACAGCATCTTCCCTTTTCTTGCTCGCATTTTAGTAAATGGGACACAAATTTTTATCGGTTTGGTTGAACACCCCATGAGTTAGTTTATTTATTCATTTTTTATACGTTACTATCCTCCTTTTGCATGCAGTTGTTTGTCGCTTTTAAGTTAATCTATTCACACTCGGAGGCCACCCATCTGAATTCCACTGCATTGTCGTGAAAAATCGCTGAAAATTCACCCTATGGATGTATGAGACTTACTTTAACTTGACTTGAGTCCACTTGAGAGTTCAAATCAATCAATATACATATATTCACTGTCAAACAGGATGCTTCTCCAGATTACGACCATGTTTCATTTAAATCGCAATATGACCGACTGTGTAAATTGGTAGTCATGAGAAAAATCCGACAAACTATCACTGAGCAATAATGGCTTCCCATTAAATAATTTTACCCTGAATTCCTCAACTCCAATTTTGTTTTGTCAGATTCCTTTCTCCCAGATGAGTTTCATTATTTCTCTCGACATTCGATTAGTATTTCTAGGTTAGGACGTCATCAGGTGACGTTTCGGATAGAGTAGGGATTTTTGTTCACGTGGGAGCCGGTGACTGGCTAACCAGTTGATATGTCTTTCCAATTTAAAAGCCTATCCAGTATGGCCTTGCACCGTGCCCTTGTAGATGTGCATCGTAGTGATCGATTGCTCTCATTGAACTCTAGTGTCTAGTTTGGAGTTTCTTCGGGGACTGATGCTACGTTTTTCATTCCAAAGCCAAGTATGGATGCAACGTGTCAAACCCGAACAACGTTCGGAGTGTATCGAAAAAAGCGATGCGCCATGTGATTTGTTTTATACAAATTGTAATTTTTGGGAAAACACAGCGATGTCGGTACAGGTGAAATAAGCCGACGTTTCGGTTACCGCGGGTAACCTTTATCAAGGCGATTTCTACAATCGAATCGAAGTATGGATGATTTGTAATTAGGGTTTATTACTACAACGCCCAGAGTAGACACAAATAGTCATTCAACACAGTGCAAAGAGTTGGACATTCGTCTTTGTTCGCCACAGGAACGTAGTGAGTAGAACTTTAAGCAGAACCTTATCTGATGAAAGTTTACAAAAATTAGGATTATTGGATTTGGGATCTGTGATTCGACGTGCAGTGTAATCAAGAAACTTAATGGAGCACGAATGAGATGTAGCGTTTGAGTATCAGAGCGAAAAGCATCTTCATAATGAGATAGCGAGAGGAAATAACTCTAAAGGGCCGGCGTTATATATGATAATTTATTACTATCCCCAAAGTGTACCCAGCCCCACTTGTTTCCGAGTCATTATAGTCATAGTATCTGAAAGCGTTGACTCAGATGCATTCCAGATAAGCCGTACCAACAAAAACTGATCTATGGTTGCACTAAAGTGCTCCACTTCCACTGAAAAAGCTTAAAGGTTAAACAACTAACTCATCCATTCAGGTGGGAGAAAGTGAAAAGCCAGTTCATTTGACCAGTTCGAAACGATTCGATTTTACAAACATTCTTTTAAAGGCTGGACAGCACTTTACAGGTGTTTTGATCTGATTGGGTCTGATCTGCAG
This sequence comes from Echinostoma caproni, assembly GCA_900618425.1. NCBI lineage: Eukaryota > Metazoa > Platyhelminthes > Trematoda > Plagiorchiida > Echinostomatidae > Echinostoma > Echinostoma caproni. The sequence goes on from UZAN01040256.1 coordinate 18,482, forward strand.
TGCAAATCCAATCACCCAAATGAGGATCGAAATCGGGACCTCACAGGTCGAACCTAAGGATACTATCAATACAGTCAGACCGTTTCTCATTTCAAATATACACGATATAACACGACCAATCTTTCTGAGCTTATTTCGAGAACCAGTCCTCACTCATTTAAGCACTAGCCTTCTTTAAAACGTTTTACACAAAAGTGTATCAATATGCTATAAAGTGTGTTGTGATGTACTACTCATATAGGTGAGTATAACACAAACTTATGCGGTTGGGGATTTTATTTCACGGTCAACCATGAACAAGACTTCTGTGTACTGCCGGGGGTTGTAATGATTTGTTCAAAATGAGGTAGCTTGTTATATGCATGCCAAATTATCCATACCCTAATTTCGGTTTGTAATAAGCAGTTCGCTTCGAACCAACACTGGTTTTCTCGGTTATAGCATTAGTAACTCTAATCAGACTACCAAACGGATGGAAGAGTATCCTCCTACTGAGTTATTCTCAGCGATTGCAGTCCCATTTTTATGAAAAATAACTCGGGAATCAGGTGAGGTAAGATCATTTGTGGTAGGGGTGGTTTACTGGTTTAGTCACTGTCATCGGCAACCTAAAGACAGTAATCAAAACCGGCCCAGGAGATCCTCTTGACCATGGGGTCCAGCCTGTCTTCTGTTCATCGTAGAAGTGTGCGATAAAATATTGCTTGGAGTCATTTCATTAGAGAATCCAACTGGAGGGTACTATTATTGAAAATAAAACTTGTTATGGACCGTCAGTTCACTCATGCTCGAGCTAATCGGTTCCAAGTAAAGTACAATGAATGAATCAGACCAGTTTCTACTCAAAACACAACATTTAGACCTAGAGAACAAATGTTCATTGTTCCGCCTTTTAGCGTACTCAGACCAATCGCAGTACCCTGGTGAGATGATAGTCCGCGTAACATCCTGTGTGTGCCGAATGGTTTTTAAACTGTTGTCTATGATGAAACAAGTGAGGTTTTGCCGCTCCCCTCCCCCGCGACGCGCCGCACCGCTCAGTCTCGTGACAGTTCAGACAACATGAGGGCACTAAATCAAAGGCACGGCAGATGCAATCGAGTCGATGAATGGTTACAAATGACGCCGCTCAGAGAAGCTTATGATTTTGCTTTGGATGGAGTGAAAAATAGACATCTCAGCATGATGGCCTGGCACGAGAGTCCTATTTGCTCACGTTTCGTATTATATCTGAAAACAAGTGCAGCGATAAACCAACGTGATTTTGTTCTCGACTTGGACCTTAGAGAAGCAATAAAGAAACACAGCATATGAGTTTGCATTTAACTCACAGTTGCTAGTGAGTAATGGTGTGGGACAGTTGATATTGATTTAAGTTGAATATCGCGCAGACTTGACCATCATGCACAATCCTCAGTTCATCTCCCCAACCAGACAATCAGAAGCAATAGAAGAGATAAGTAAAAGACAGACCTTCCATGCGATGGGTCCGGAGTTCAAAGCCCCGGAGGGGTTGGAGGTAGGAGGTGGATAAACATCACTGACGTTTTCTAATTACCGCAAAACTCGAGTCTCCACTACTTTTGCACGCATAAACTGAGGATTGTGCGTGAAGGAGAAGTTCGAATGATAGTCAGCTCACATCAACCGGGCAAGAATGTGGTACAGGTCAGTACCCTCGCGATTTCTATGAGTGAGTGAACACCTCTTGATCAAGAGATGAAGCGATCAACTTGTGTACATACTCAGTAACTTGGCTTGCATCCCCCTCCCTCCCTCCCTCACCCGTTTTCGCAGTTTTTCACTAATGTCAAATTGAAAACACGTTTTGAGCTGCACTATAGAATCACGAATTCAACCATTGTTAAATGTTTATCTTTATGATTTTCTAATCGTTGTTGCTCTCTCTGTGAAAGTACGAAATTGTAACTGTTATGTATTAGATGGTGGTTAAACGGTTAAGGTTATCACCTTAGTGATCCGCAAGTCCCAGGTTCAAACCCCTGCATCGCTGCCCAGTTTCACCATTTCTGTTTTTCTTAAGCTACATTTTTATGACTGTGACCTTCTTCGTAAAAGTTGGTTTTGCACTTGTATATTCTATTCACAGAGAAGGAATTAAGGATTTATCTATTTATTTACTTATTTTTATAGTCACGGAACAGGCGAAAACAAACATTTTCGTCAGACGTTTCGCAGAATTCGTCACAGGCACATTTCACTAACGGTGTATTGCTCTCAAAAGGCATTACAAAAAGGAAAATCCAATAACACACAGACAATCCGAATAGTTTCCTAGTGTGCCAGCAAAATTTAATATTCTCATTTTGTCGGAACGTGCCGTTACTTGCCATTAGAAAGCACCTAGCAATAATGTGTTTTCAGAAATTTACTGTTCAAATTCTTCCTCGACGTTGAATGATCGTAACTTGTTCACGAAAATTGAACTTAGTGCACAAAGGTAGCACCGTATAACTACCAACATCGCTATGAAATACAAACTGACCGATGTCTGTTATTTTGGGTGCAAATTATTTGTTTTAAAGTATACAATGCATATTTGTAAACACATCGTTTACGTTGTAGTTTCATCTGTTTGGGAGTTTTTTTTCATTCACTTTATACCCTGGTACATCTCAAAACGTATCACTTTAGATTCCAAATCCCGTATTGGATGGTTTGAATTCCGGTCAGTGTGTAAAATTAATACACACTACTTTAATCATTTACGGTGAAGAAGAAAAACAAACTGGTGACCTGAAGCTGTCTGGGTTGGTCACGCTTGTTGATTTGTCTGCTTGGCTTGCATCACCCTCCGTCTGACAGACCGTAATGGGAGTTGCAGTCAGGAGATTCGCAATCTGGAAAAGCTTTTCCTTGGTATGCTGTTCCGCTTCAACAGAAACTGTTGTAGTAATAAAATACACATTACTGTCTTAAGTTTACTCATCACCTGTTGTATGGCGGTGGTCAAGCGTGATCTTTCGACTTTCATTCGTTCGAATCCCACTACCACTACACTGTTGCCCAATCTCCCTCTTTCTATCAATCATCAGAGAGCCTGAAATTGGTCAAAGTACATAAGTGAAAATGTGGCTAACTACTGGTTATTTTGCCACTACAAATGAAGTAAAATGATTATAAATAAACCATTAACAATTACATCGTTGTAAGCATGTAAATTGTTAAACAGTGAGGAATTGATTGTAGTCTCACATATCAACAATGCCAGGATGGTAATCAATCCAATGTTGGCGGCACTCAAAGATTTTCCAACGATAAGATAGTTTTAAAGTCAAAGACCGTTGAATGATTCCTATTTACTGTCTGAATATACCATCAATACTCATTGTGAGAAAACACAAAGTAGCGAACAAGCTCGTTTGCGGTGATTCTTCTACAGGCTAATACATCACAATTTATATCAAACAGTTTGGAAGGGGTGGAGAGATCAAGACAAATTGGAAATGAGATAATCAACATTCCAGTTCCATGACCGGATGTCGCTCACACTTTGGTCCTCACGCACGTGCACTGGTTTGGGTAAATACAGGTGGGTGGGGGGATGGCTGTGTCGTGTGTGGTGTTGGCCATGGAAGGCCGAGTGTTCTTACGAATTGCTTTTGGGAGCATAGGGGGGGATTATGCAGGTGGATTCCGATCGCTTCCGCTATGGCCAAAATGCAACTTCTAATCCTCTTGGATCGGCGGGTGCGAACCAAGTAGACGGGTCGAAACGCCTCAGCCACATCGATTACGTGGTTTGAGTCCACTAGTCCACTAACTCATATAGTTTCTACAAACAAAAGGAACGGGCTTACCAAAGATATGCAATGACAATTCCAATCCTGAAGATCATTCAACTGCATCCAAAGTATACCAGGAATTGTTTCTATGGCTCTGAGAGGTCCGTGGCGGTTCCTGTTTAACTCGTGGAACTCGTTGTTCATGTCATCTAATGCAGGAACGCTAATATTTTACTCACCCCTGGTGGGCGAGGTTTTATGAATTAAGTGGTTATGTAAGATAAACATAAAATAGATTATGGATAATGTTATCTTCATTAAACAGTAAACGTGGTAGTTAAAAGCTGTTAAGGGAATTTTTGATCGTTGTGAAATAGATAGTAGGCGTCAATCGGCATTTCTGAAGAGAACTACTTGCATGTATGAGCAAAGGATTATAGTAAAACAACCTGTAAGTGAATCTCAAGTTACATCACTAAGTGCAGCAATATTTTTCACGGATCCAGCAATCGAGTTTTAATCTTTCTTTAGATAAATATAATCATCTAGCATCCTCTACCATCCTTATGTACCGAGAAGTCCCGTTCCTATTGTTTACAAAACCATTGCTGAAATGGGCGAGACGTGATGCCTACTGCAAATTGTTTGCAAAAATGAATTTTTCGTGTATCGTGTATAGGCCAAATCAAAGGTGTTTTTATCAGTTTACACGCAATATGCATCCATGGATATATATATATATATATACAGTACTGGCAGACTGTAATGCACCAAAATATTTTCTTTCTGATCAAATCGGATTTTATTATATTTATCACGTACATTATTGCTTTAGAAATTGACAATAAGTTATCTCTTGTTTACTCCGATCTACGTAGCATCTGGACTGGATGATTGTCACTTAAACGTGCCGGACCTTGGTTGCCAAGATTAAATGATCTCAATATGAAAACCGCAAGCCTTATCAATTATGAAAACGCAATATTTTCTAATAGGAATAACTCAAGAATTATCCCAAATTACTGCCATATACCCTTGCCATCTCGGTTATTTTTTATGAGGCACTTTTATTGAATATATAATCCATTATAGCAAGTACTTACCTATAAGTTTTCAATCATCTTTCTGCTCACCGGTGCCACGATGCTTTTCATTACAGACCAACAGTTACCTTGCTATCTTATCCATGCGCTGGCACTACTCATTCATAGATGTTAAACAACCATATGAAGCTAACTACCGTGTAAACGGACAATCGCTCATTGCCCTATTCAAAAGCAGCGTGTGTTTCAACATATTGTCTTTATCCAGCAGGTTTACATTTGTATTGAATGAAAGACTACCTCCTCTACCTCCACGGCATCGCATAATGGACCCCTCTACAAGATTATTTCTTTGTCATTACATGATAATCTTGTGTTTTGCAGAATAACCGTTCATAGAACGATGATACAGTTTTTGACAAGCGGATGAGTAAGTACGTGCAATGATGTACCCCCGCCCCACTCACCCCACACACACCACCGCCACACACACACATACACACTTAATCCGGAATCCTTCCCGTTTAGGTCTGGGATGAAGCTTTGGCACGAAAAGCTCAACGTTTGGCTGACAGATGTCAAGTCGGGCACGACACGTTTGAGGAGCGCAGAACCAAGGCGTTTCCATGGGTTGGTCAGAATTGGGCCGGGACGCAGAACTTCCGAGAGTGAGTGGCTGGCACGATATTTAATCAAACAATCCCCCTCCTCATTAGAGCAGTGCGTTGTTTAACAAAGTAGACACACATTGGTTGGAGCTAATTAATGGCTCAGCTCTGAATTCACTCATGTGTATATGTGTGAAACTGATCTAACTGTGACAGACGTTCAATTGGTTGCACACATGTTTATTATTCATGTTACTTCCTTTTATTGAATATGCAAAGATACAAGAGAAGCGGTCAATCAAAGGGCTGCAATCCAATAGAAAAATGAGGACAGTCAGGCGGTGGTGATGGGATTCGAACACACATGCCTGGGTTATCAATTGGATGATGTTACCACCGGGCCACCACCGCCAGGAGTGCCGAAATTGGGCCAAGGGAGACTAAGTGCTTGCGCGAAAAATGAGTCTGTTTGCCAAGCTGTTGTTATTCTCAATGTGCTCCGTGCGACTAATGAAATGTTTGAAGCTATTTTAGGCATAATGATTGTACTCTACTTGGAATTGGTATAGTGTAAAATGCAGAATTTCATTATTGTTTATTCATACCTGTGGATACATGCTGCCCCGACTGCATACAGTGAACGCCAGATGTAAATGAGGTGAGTTCATATTTTAATGTGGAGATGGACGGATCTAAGATCAAAACCTTTACCAAAGGCAGCTGATTATCAACCGATTTATCATATTACAAGAGAAAAATAGTTGGGAACTAGATGACATTTCACGCGGAATGTTGACTTCCCAAACGGGCAAAAGAAACTTGAAGCAGAAAGCTGAAACTCGTTGCGCACACTAGTTTCAACTCTGTTTGGCATATTTATCAGTGCACTTGGTCAATGTGACACCGGGGTTTGCTATTCGTTTGGAAAAAGCTTTGTTAAAAACATACACAAGGAGGTTAAGGCAGCTAGAGGTTTCTTTCTCCCATTTTTACATGTTTCATTTAATCCTCATACTACAAATTCTCTTCGTCGGTAATGTTTACTGATCCCTTGAAACAAGTAATACAACTAGGATGTAGTCATTAAAATGCAGAGTGAGGAGTTCTCTAGTTCCTCAGGACTGCCTTCTTACGACTGAGTGTCCTTGCGTTCTTAACATATCGAACGTGAACCAGTATTTCAAACAACTGCATTTGGAGGCTGTAACCTCGCAGCTCCGCTCTCGAGACTGTGCTGGTGATAACCAATTCCCGTTATTTTTTTATCTAGTTCACTTCGTTTTATCAAGTGTAAGATGATACAACGGTTCCCAGAGGTGGGAAGCGGCCAACCTTTGGACTGCCATGACATCACAGAGAAAGGGGGAGAGTCAGGTCATGTGGTGGGATTTAAACACACCCAGCGGATCGATAATCTGGCATCATTGACCATCACCAAGTGTTCCTTCCGTGTAAACGCATACATTTAAAAACCAATATAAACACATATTTAAGATGTACAACACATGATAGATTGGATACAAAATGAAACCTAACGATTTTAAGTATTTTTTAAGTATTTTAAGTAATTTCAACACATTTGAAAACAGTTAGCTGCAAGTTGTGAGATGTAATCTTTGTAGAAGAGGTTGATTTTTATAAAATGTCAGTGTAAAAACATCTGACTAAACGAAACAATCATGTAAAAGATGCAGAAGGATATCCTGATTTGCTGTGGTCATGCAAAAAGTAAACGAGTCCGTCATGGAGCCGCCAGATTGTTCGACACGTCATTAAGTAACTCAGATGACCTTACATACGGGAAAAAAGATTTTTGTTGACCTGGAAGGTTATCACGACAGTGAAACCTCTTTAAGGATCGACGGGGTACAAGACAATAGAAGGGGTTTGGCGGGTTGGAACATATATGCTTCGTTGAAAACAGAAAGTTGTCCACTCAGATGCTCAAAGCACATATTGTACGTTTTACATGTACCGCCAAGCTGGCTTAAAGCCAAGGTATGTTGATTAACTGGTTAGCTTCAAGGTTTGAATGTGCCACCGTTTTCGATTCACTTTGGTTCAAGGCGGCTGCGTTGTGGTCCAATTCAATACCACGCTTAGCATAGCGAGGTCATGTGTTCTATTTCGCCACTCAAAGCTGACTGTTTCCATTATGGAAAATCACTTTCTCATTACTACCAGGGTTTCTTCGTTTTCTGCTTACTAGACGCGAATATGCGATAAAAGTCCACCTGGCCCACCGGCAGCGTTTGTTACCTTTGTAGCCACAGTCCACTTGCATCGATTGTACCTGAATGATCGTGCTTCCAGGGTTAAAGACCGCGTTCTACTGATTTGTGTCATCTATAGATTTTGCTAACCGTTTAGGCAGAATGATAGCCAACCTGTTCTAGTTTGTTGAGTTGTGTTCTCCCCAAACAATTAAACGGACAAGTTATCTGAGAAACATTATCCGCCGGATATGTGTGCGTTATAACATCGTGCACACACACACACACACAAACACCTTGCATACCGCATGCGTATGGACAAGTGTAGCACTCACTTCAGACATTGAACATCATCAGTATCCCGTTATGTAGATATATATCACATCAACTTGTATCTGATCAAATTTTTATTATAAGACCCGCTAACTGTAATTGTTCGAAAATCTCAATGAACAACTTTCTCTAATCTGTGTTTGAGGTTAGCAACCTGCCTCATTCTCATTGAACAGGTTTTGTATTGTCAATATTTTTCCATGTATCAAATAAGCTAACCATCTAGTATCCCTGGAAATGAAAGCTATAAGGTCGTAATTCGTTTTCCTGAGCTTGTGCATTCTTCCCTAACGAAAAACTCATCACGTGCCGCTAGTTGAGATACATCCAACAGTTAGGTAGTCGCTATTTCTGGGATTTGTTAACTCCGCTGAATCAACTTGTCAATTGTTTGGGTGCGCTGAAAGAATTCCGCACCCTTCAGTCATTTGATCCAAGATGGACTTGATTTTGCACACTCAAAATTCAAACCAACGCACAGCCCGGAGAATGTGAGGAGATAAAGAAAATTAAGGACAACAGAATTGATAATCCAATGTTTGCGCAATTGTGCGAAATACGTTAGTCCGATACAAACATTTGGTGCCTTTTATCAAGAAAACGGATGTATCGCAACTGGAGGATAACCCGATCGATACAAGAGAGTCAGAAAGAGAGATAAAGAGCAAAGCAAATTGCATGAGTTTGATAGACGTTTGGGGACCCCGGTGGTTTGCGGGACGTGGGGGTTTGGACCCCATGGTATCGGTGTGCAATAATTTCAGTGCAAGCGGTTCTTATGTATGTGAGTGCAAGGATATGGTTCATTTGAGTTTGGATGTAGTGAGAGACAGGTTCAACAAGGACTTCCTAATACTTTCCCAACTACTTTATTGATTTCTGTTTGCCATGAGATTAAGTCCTAAATTAAAGGCGTGCCTTTTATTCCAAAATTATTTGAATGTACTAACCTCAACTAATCAATTTGACTAATAAGAGGTTGCACTAACTCTGGAAAACGTCTGCTAGTAAGCAAATTTTTCAATTTATTGATTGGGCAATTTCTTGCCCTCGTAAATCTCACTTCAGTGCTGATATTAAAGATTACACGCTTGAATAAATTTATTCTTTATTGACATTTTTATCTGTTCATTTTTCCAGCGCTGTTCGTATTTGGTTTGAGGAACATCTCTATTATGACTTTAAGACAAACAGTTGCCGACGGGGAAAGATGTGTGGACACTACACACAAGTACGTATTTCCTCCGGGTTGATTTTTTTCTTTGATATTCAGAGCACTGTATATAGGAAGGAAATCTTGCATTGAATGAAAGAATATAAGGTTATGTTGTACTTTTTTTAGTTCATTCTATTGATATCTAACCAAACATTTATTGTTTGGAAAGTAAACCAGCCCTTACAAGGGTTTCATTTCTTCAATGGTACACAATGCATGCACTGCTGACGAGTTCCGAGCAGGATGAAATACGTTTCCTTTACTAGTCATCACAGATTGTTGTGGTACGATAATATTGTCCCCAAATACCATTTACACGATGGATTTTTTATCATGGCTGTGAAATTAGTAATTGCATATTTCGCCACCCTGAATAGGTTGTCTGGGCTTCGACACGCAAAGTTGGATGCGGATATAAACGGTGCTCACCGGAGGAGTTCCCTTATGGACATTCGGTGGTATGTAATTATGGCCCAGGGTAAGTGGCTGTAAAGGTCTGCGACAGCTACGCTCTCTCATTTTGGATGATTGGGTTGATGATGCGAATTTTGGAACAGCTTCTTTGGTTACGGATAAACAATTTGTAGAACAAATGTGAGATATGTGGAACCCAATTTCCAGTGGCAACTGTGTGAGAACAAAAACATACCGCGTTTGCGGATTATGTAGCTAAGCATTAGTTCGGTCATACTCAGTTCAGTACGTGGTTAGTTGTGTAGAGCATATATGAGGATTATGTTAGTGTTTGAATTATCGATTATTGATCACTTTTCATTTTTTTACGTTTGTCTAGGTGAATTCTAGGGTTCATCTGATGATGTTATTAAGCGTCGGACGAAAGTGAGACACACATAACTACCAACTGAAATTTATAAATCAACAAATGGCGAAGGATAGATTATTCAGATTAAAATGAAATTACATCAAATGGTAATATACACTGTAAAGAGAAAACCCAGATAATTGCAGAGCTCAATGCGCTGCCCATTAACGTCAGACGCTATGTCTGGAGGTAATTTAAAGCCTATGTGGAGTTTGTTCTCTAAATATGTAGATCAGATCTATTTAGTGACAAAAACGATCTTAAAATCATTCCAAAATAAAAAAATACTGATTGCATCAAGTTTGAAATTCACAATATGTACCCGTTTTATCTAGGGTTTATTTAAATGACGACAAGACGAGGACACTCTGACATAGAAACGCCGAGTTCGACTATTTATGGAGTTCGCTTGATATTTTTAACATCAAATGATCCATTTTCAATTCAAAAATTAATCGTTTCATTCAGCCGGTTAAGATTGTGAGTCATAACCCGCAAACCTGGGAAGCTCCTTCCTCAATGTTCGGACTTCGTTTCACGGATCCATCAGGATCCTAATCCCGGTTCAAAGAAGGAAACTACTCAAAATAGTTATCGATTCGGTGAACCGAAACTGCCTCCTAGCACCAGAATACATCCAACCTCAGGATAGAATAGGGCTCATGAGTCATTACATTTAATAGCAATAGACTATAGCGGATAGTGCATAACTCCCCGTGATAACCAACCTCGATAAGGTGTCACTGCGAGTGTAGTCTGATTAGTTTGGGGTATTCGATATCTTATTTCATTCTTCAAAACAAGTAAGATAGTTTCGAGTAAGATAGTTTAATTCCTGTGAAATATGAACGTAATCTATTCGGGTGTCTAGCGTTCAGAACCCGGAAGATTGGTTCAGCAGACACACCGGATGAAGAACAACGCTTTATCCGCCAAACACTGTAGGGTAATGTTGATCCGGAAAAAATCATNAAAATCATCGTTAAGAATATTTGGCTCACTCAGAGAAGGAAAGCTTCATTTGTGCACCCAAGAAACAACTATCCATAAGGATCCAATTTAAGATTACTTGCACACAGAGCGGCTGTAAATTCCACTTTCCCAAATGATGACTGCAAACTTTTATTTACTGTATAGTTGCTACTCATACGTAGCTAGACAATAATTGAAAACTGAGAATGCGACTCTTGCATCGGGATCTAGTACATATATTAAAATATACGACATGTTTATCTTCACAGATTAAATTGATTTTGAATGACTATTTTCGCTCTAGTAAATTGAAGTTACACCATTGAACCATTGGTTTACCTGTGATACATGTCAATGTAAATTCGAAATTCATAAAGTTAAACAAACGGCAACATGAAGTGAAATCTAGGATTTTTCTCGTTCAGCATGAGTAAATCTACGCAACTATTCATGTTAACGATACAACAAACTTTATTCAGTTCATGAAAGCTACTCATGAGTAGTCAAATAATAACTATAAAACAGAATGTGATCCCTTTACGGAGATATAGTACAAGCATTTAAATATACAAGAACATGTTTTGAGTTGTTAGTTATCGGACATTGACGTTCCAAAAAACCAAGGATCGCTCCATAGTTTATCCCGCGAACAGATTCTTACACATCGCTCGAGTCTCAGGCAAAATCCACTTCACTAGGATCAATTAGGATACCAGAAAGAATCTATGACTTCCTGGAATTTCCGCGAAAATCTCTTAGAACTTGACGTTTGATTTTCGATGGCCATTACGGATCTAGTAAACTGTACTTACACCAATAAATAATCTCGTCAGTCCCCCTCTAGTTTTTGGAGAGTTATTCGTTTGGAGCAGTTCGAGAGTTGTTGCTGTTCAAAACTGAAATCTATCTATTGTGTACTACCGTGATCGGCAGGTTGATAACCTTTTGATAACATCTCCCAGGATTGTCACCTATCTCTCTCACAGGTGTTGACTGCGGCGTTTTCTTTGAATTAATGCCCAGGGGTTGTCAACCTGTAGTTTGGGAACCGTATTATACTGAGTGTTTGTTTTTACTGTGATAAATCTCAATCTATTTTCACCAAGTTAAACAAACAATTATGCGAAGAAAAAGCTAACAGATGATCTGGGATGGCGCTTTAATACAGCACTTTCCAATTACTATATGGGTGAACACTGAGTTCGGTAAATTTTCAGTGCAGAATGAACTAGATACTATACTAACGAATCGATAAACGCTTCATTGAAATGCGTCTTTTCACAGTTGTACTAGCGGCAACAGTTGTAGGCATTGTTTCAACAGAAACTAGCCCATAATCTTCCACGGGTCTTATATAGAATTCCATTTCAAGTAAAATGCATTGTGGAACCGAGAAACTGTGAAACCCATGCACAGGATAATAATAATAATAACAATAATAAACAGTTCCCAGTGCCAGCATATATCAAACAAAATAGCTTAAATAGATCATTTATAATAAGTTGTCATTCTCGGTAGTGTACAGCCCGTAACCTTTGAAACGTGGGTCCGGCCGGGATATCGGGGCATCAGCCGAACCATTGAAAAGTTTGTGAAACAGGGTACAATTGCTCCATCATTGTTGGAATTATTTATTAGCGCTTGAAGCCTTCAACAATAGCAGTGCCGCCACACGCGCGTTATACAGTGTTCAATCTCCTGTCTTGTACATATAAATGTAACTTTTTCAGGATTTAATCCCTTGAAGAATAGACTTTTACTAATGTACCATGACGCAAACCTTTCAGTTGTCTATATAGGTATTGATCATTTTCAGCTGACACATTACATTTTCACAGATTTCGTTCTTTTGATGAGTACATATTTTAACCTTATTGGTGGGTAATGAACGGAATATTAGTCCACAACAGACTAACAAATTCTACAACGGAATCCTGTTATACTGCTGATTATATCCGTCAAACGCCATGCAAGTATATAGTTCTTTGATTTCCCTGAGAGCTGGTAGATTTTAAGTGTAGGGCAACCGAAAATCGACGTAAACATCTCGAAAATTTGTTTATGAAAATGTTTGATACGAATACCCATTGTAATTGCATTTTAAGTCCTCTGAAGCACTGGACTGGTCTTTCAGACGCTAGGTACACGTAACAGTGTGAATAAGTTTCTGTTGCACCAGATGCTTTCTTCTTCTGTGCTCCAAATTCTGATTCAGTACAGACACTGCCAGGACAATCAACGTTGCTCTCTTCTTTTACATATATCAGAGGTTTAAGAGGAAAGCAGTGCGAGATAAAATTTCGACGGAATGCTCTCTTCACCTAGTTACCCGTGTGCTGGTATGATTAAGAAAACTAAGATAAATTTATCCACCGATTGACGCCTCACTGATTCCCATAATGACTTTATCTTTCATTGACTGTTTAAATTGCACACTCTTCAAGGTGGAGCCTAAAACATCCGAATGACTACTGGCGAACTACGCATTCCTTGTCACCTGGCAGTTATGAATAATTGTACCGGTAAACAATAACTTAACAGTGACAATCTATCTCATACAAGAAAAGTCATTTTTTTATAACGATAAGTAGGCATGTTTTTTCATCATATCGGTAGTTCCCCCTCCCTTTACTGAACAAATCGAAAGAATGGGGCAGGTATTTGACACCTGTAAACTGTTTTCTGTTAACCAGACTTTTACAGGAAATAATGTCCAGGAACTAGGTACCCAAAGCCCACTGTAAGTAAACAACACATCATGGTCACCTGTTGTTCTTGTCTTATTCAAAGCAGAACTTCAGAGTGCACTCAGTACAGTATGCCAATATTGAAAAATCAAATTGACTAATGCCGTTGGCAGAATAAACTTGTCAGTCCCTTACGAGTACACATTTTCTTCATCAAAAGATTTATTCGACAATCATCTATCAACGGAATAGTCCCTGGTACAGTATCACGGCACTTAT
>UZAN01040256.1:32407-60817 GCA_900618425.1 Echinostoma caproni
ATACAAAAGCATTCGGTCTCTTAATTTGTTTTCAGTTCAGAATGTTTTACCATATGCAATTGTGCATGATTAGCTCGGGCGCTCAAAAACAAAATGGACATACTAGTTGGTCAAGCTATCGTCTCCGTCCCCTTGGGAAAATTTTACTCGCCCCATGTGAATCGTCCGCATCCCTTAGATTTTATTTTGAGCCGTTGAAGTGCATTTCACAGGTGAATACTGCAAGTAATCGNTTTTTACCAAGCTGTTCACCATTATGGAAGGTCAATAGACAACGACCATGACCTAGTGATTTATGTAAATGGGTTATTTTGATATTAGTTGTACACGAAACGCGCTTGGTAGCCTGTGTGAATGCAACCCTCGGGGGGAAATCTGCATAACGAATCGAGATGTTGATTGGTCTGGCAAAACTTACAAGCGAAGTAGCCACCTTATGTGGAATACATTATGAAATGAACGATGCAGACATTCAGCAAGTTACGGTATGAAGAGTTAAAAAAAATAAACAGGGTCTCGAGTTAACTCTGCAAGATTATGATCTACTGGGCAGATACATCACTTTGTTTGATGAGCAAATGTTGGGACAATTTTCATTTCCGGTTAGTCGCAACGCATACCTTGTATACATTGTGAGTTTGGCAGCGATCAGTGGAATTTGTTTCAATGAAATTTGCTGTACGATGATGATGATGATACTTCGAAAAACAGGTTTTATTAGACACAAACATTCCCAAATGTAAACACAATGCATGATTCCTATGAGCTGGCCCATCTGGTTGAGGAAATTGTCACAATTCATATACTATATTGTAGTGAAACTCGACATCACACTCAAACGGGTTTCAGCGTTGAATTTCAGTTGTAAGTTTTCACTGCACAAGTTTCGGAAGGATTCGTAGAATGATCACAAAAACTCGTCAGTTAAATTCGCCAGTAAGATTCTACATGACTCTCCTCATCCACTGCATCCCGATCTGGATCATCTTTCTTTCACATACGTCCATACGTTTCTCTTGTCAACGTCTTCCTCTTTATATTAACACTTCTAGGAATTCCCCTTCACTGTGACCGACCAGACTCCTAACCAGTATTTGGTAGCTAGTTGGTGAACAGGAAATATTTATTAGGTTGCATGTGTCACCCTCTGTTGCAAACATTCAAAGTTATGGACAAATACACTAGAGTGACCCATGCTTTATTTACCTAAGGTTATTATGAATGCACAATACACACACGTAGGGAAGAAAACGCATGCATCTGCTTTGTTGCCTTAAAGAGACGATTCATTTGAAATCATTTGTGGACGAACTGTCATTTTGCTAGGTTTTGTGTGATTGAGGTGGACCTGTTAACCATCACGACGACATTTTACCGTTTGTGTACCTGATTGGAGAATAATAACACTTAATATGATCAACAGTTTTAGAGTCAATTTCACTGAGCATTATATTTAAAGAAATACCCGGAAAATCTAGTTCTAGTTAGTGAATACTGCATAAAAGTTTTAGTGTTATCATCCGCTAGCCAACACATATTTTGAATCCCACCCGAAAAACGCCAAACTGACGTAAAGAGCGCAATATTTTGTCCTATTCGTATCAAAATTAAGTTGAAGAATCCCGGTGGTGGACGAGAAAAGGTCTTAGTGAACCGATTAATTGTTGACAGCTGACCACATCGAACCTCAGGTGAGGAGTGGTCAACTTTGCTATCGACTTCTCAACTATTGATAAACTAAATCTTTTACCACTCAGAATGCATATTTGTCATGTGAACAAATTCGGACGAACCACAGTCATCATGTTCTTGGTCAATGGT
This sequence comes from Echinostoma caproni, assembly GCA_900618425.1. Classification (NCBI taxonomy): domain Eukaryota; kingdom Metazoa; phylum Platyhelminthes; class Trematoda; order Plagiorchiida; family Echinostomatidae; genus Echinostoma; species Echinostoma caproni. The sequence goes on from UZAN01040256.1 coordinate 34,229, forward strand.
TTGCGGTTTTCTTAATCGCTGATAGTTTGATAACAATGCAAAATGATTATTCCAGTAGAATGTTTGTAAGAACTCTTGAAAGGACAAAAGCAATGGTTTACAGACAACCTGAAGGTTGAAACGCTATTTCAAACGGATTTCTTAACCTTATCATTTCCCTTTGGTGGTATCACTATTGACGAATGGGATTGAAGAGGACCTCCTTAGAATTGGTGGGCCTAGGTTAGACGAAGCTGTTCCAGTACGACGTCTGCTGCGTACACTGTGTCCGACGGACGGCAAAATATTACAATTTCCGTATCTATAAACATTCAAATGAAAGTTGTAAACAACTTAAATATATTGTTTTTAACTATAATCCTGATATAGTGCACCTTCGAATGCCTGCAAATTTCTGAAGCAGCTGGGTATGATTTTGTACCCCAAAGCACAGCATATTCCGATGGTTTACAAATCATCAGTTCCGAACCCGTCTGTTCATCGGTGCTCTTTGCTCCACACCCCATCCCCCGCAGTGATTTTTGCATAACCGGCCATCATTAAGGGTCCAAGCATACATGAAACAAATAACAGTACATCGGAGATAAGTACCCGCGATTAAGTCATCAAAACACGGTGATCGAGAAAACGGGTGTCCTACCAGATACTGAACTCTACGGTTTAACCACATGCGGAAGATACGTTTTATCTCCATTTGGTTATCGAAACAGACTTTAAGGTGCCCCCGTAAACGGTACTAATTCGTTTGATTCAGTGTACTAGGTTTACACAAGTGCGATGCTCTCATTATCTGCCATGAGCGTTCGAGACCGAATGTGTACGACGCCGCATCAACCAAAAGCCTAGAGTCCGCTTATCTCAATCTAACGGCAGAGCCCTCGACTTCACGGGCTACTGTAAGTGCTTTTCCACTAGTATCAACGATTGAGCAGTGAAAATACAAGTCGATGCAGTTTACGATGTAACTTTAATTACTCGAGCAACTTGGAAATTCACAAGTCGACCAGTCTATCAATAGATCACCGAAATTATTTTGAGTGGCATCTGCGATATAACTGTCTCTTCTTGCTAAACTCCTGATTTGATCATGTGGTATCGATTGGGTTGACCCATTGAACTAGTGGCAGTTTCCCTTTGATGATATTTACCAAGTCAAGTCGTTTGATCAGAGTTTGGAAATTGATTGCAGAACACAGCTATGTCTCCTTGTACCAGACGAAATTAAATTCGTATTCTCTTCAAAACAGCTGATCTAGCTCAAAGTATTTGGGGTGAATGGTCTAGCTAACTACTCCGCGTGGGTTGAGCAGATTGCAGAGGCATAAGGATCTGTGCCGAGTTTGCGAGCATACCAAACCAATGTCTCAAGGCAAACTGGCAACCACCATCCGTTCTGGATGATTTTTTCACCAAATTAAACGACTGTGAAATATTTCCTAACATGATTTCTCCAAAGTTTACATACAGATGTATGTCAGAAATTATTGCAGTTATCTGAGAGTGATTTTTGACTTCAATTTGGCGATGCTCATTATACAGTCAATCTCCAGTCAACCCCCGAGAAGTCGCATTTTCTGTCCCACTTTTTGGAAAAGTTAAACCCGCCGCACGTGTAGTTTCTGACTTCTGACTTTGTAATGTCGCATCACTCAATATGTCGCAGTTCCTGCTACCTTCTCACTTGGTCGTTGACCAGTGTTCGGGACGGCCAGTGATCAGCCAACATGCAGTGTCGCACTAAGCCAATGGCGTTCCACCTAGAGCAATGCGAAGATGACACTGTTCACTGATTGTAAAATCTCTACGAGGGAGACACATCGATACCAACAATCAACGGCTATCAATTGACCTTAATCTGTCACTCATGTTTGCCGACACTGGTCATAACGAATATATCAATAGATTGGAACATCCACCGGCAACATACAAGCAAACCAAGGAATAGATGTGTAGAGAACTATTATTACACATTTTCCACCAGAAAATGATAAATAGATTGCACAGTAAACAATCTGTTTGTAATACGAGAAAGAAGTCAATGTGCCGACTATACTCCGTAACGGATATTTCACTTTGGAAAACTCAGTTTTGCGATCCCTGGGCATGCACGACACAGCATATCGTGTGTCTTTCCTCGAATATAGTAATGCTTTTAGTTGTCTTGACAGGAGCAGGCTTTTGTCCCTACTCCAAGGCTCTGGATTGTCCCACGCTACCCTATCTCCACTCCAATATTATTTTGCTGGTGGAACACAATTCACGAAGTTTCTTCGTAATACCTCTAACACCTTACCGGTCAACTCCAGGGTACTCCAGGGTGCAATTCTGTCCCCCTTTCTTTTCTCTTTCTACGTTCCTGATCTTTCTTCTGATCCTGGTGATCTCATTAATTACGCTGATGATTTCACAATAGGTTCCAAACTCCTAGATAATTTCCGTTGCGCACAGCGTTAAACCAGTTTATCTGCCCTAAGCTTATGGTCTTCGTCTTCCAAGCTATTTCTCAATGCTTCCAAATGTAGGAATGTCACCTTTTTGCGCGTCAAAGGAGAACGACTATATTCTTTTGAAATCAATTGTTCGGTTGCCCATATTGACAACCAGCCTGTTTCCCCAGTACATTATCTGCAATACCTGAGTGTCTCCCACGATCTCACCTGGACCTCACACTTAAATTCTACTTTTGGAAAAATTCGACGATTGTGTTCCTTTATTTCCCGCTTGTTTTCTTTAAACGTTCCTCCGTATTTACTCACCCGGTTTCTTTTACTCCTCTCCGATTTTCCCCAGTTTTATTTGACGGTCTTAGCGTTAAAGATTACACTATTATATGCCGCTTCATTAAAATTGTTTATCGCACAAACGGTATACCTTATTTACAATCGCTTAACTGTATCGCCGGTTTGCGGTAACTTCTGCATCAATAATCGGTTAGACATCAATCATTCACCTATTGTGATGCTGTATTTTCACTCTTTCTTTGTGACCGCAAGCGAGGATATTTGATCCTAAAGTGCAAGAAGCTGAGAATCAGTCCATTAGGATGAATAAAGCGACTTTTGACTCGAATTGATTTGGCACATTTTAGATGGCTTGATTTCCTTCGATTACGATTTCGTGTCCCTTGTTCTCAGTGTGTCCCACCTGGTTCATTCCTATTTTCTTCGAATTGGTTAATATTGATGTTTTGAATATTATAGCTAAAAGAGTTGTGTATTATAGTGGATGCCATTTACGCAATTCTGTGGTTAGTGTAACATTGCAACCGAATGGAGGAATATCTGGAATTAATATACGCTAATTGTGTCAGAAGAAATTCCATTGAAGGAAGGTGGGTACTTTTATGATAGCCAGATACTTGAAACCGAAGAGGGGCTAAATACCGGATGCAATGTACCAATATTAGGCTGAGAGCATCATAAAAGATTTGAATTTCTTTGATTCATAATGGATACGCAGGCCGGTGTATTAAAATTCTGTTATAATTAAACGATATGTAATTATAAACGTTGAGAACAAGTAACGGAATTAACGTTCATTTCATCGATCCGGTTCATTTTGTCACCAAGATCACAACCCATTTATCATGCAACTTAATAGCATCTACTACGAACTAACATGCTGTGTTGCAAGTCCTGGAATTTACCCATTTTTTCGAATTCCCGATGGGTGCGACAAAGCGAGAGATTGATTGTATTTTGTGTAGCATCAACTAATAGGGGTTAATCAATGATAGTGCTGACAGAAGACCTGATTTGATAAAAAGCGTGCTGCCACTGAACAAATTTGCCCCCACCCTTTATAAATTGAGACCCAGTAATCCTTCCTTCGATTGATAACTTTCTTCACAGTTTCGTATCACTTCAATACCGCCCGCGAGTAAGGTGAAATCGGTTGCAGAATCTGAAAACCGAATGACACTGGTGAACTGTATATGAACACGTATTTGGTACAATTCGGAGAGTCCTCTCGTTCGACTTCATTCTCACCCATAATTACCCCCCCCCCCATTGAAAGTTGATCATGGTAGTTTTTCGGTTGAAGAGGACAGTATTACTTTTAGGATTGCTGTTGATTCATTTTTGAAGATTCCACTAGTAGTACACTAGTCACGTTTACTAGAAAAGTTAGAGAAATCACAATGAACGGATACGTAATCTCGATCAGTCGCCCCTAGACGACTGATAGTTAAACGACCGAGGTAAACGTGTTTCTACATAAAAGATTGTCCTGCATGTGGCAAGGCAACTGGGTTATGGAGAGTTCAAATAATACGAATAAGTTCCTTTTGAATATTTCCTAATAAGCGTTTAATTTGGATGCTCTTAAGACCGTTTGCTTTGCAATAAAACATTCTCTTCTTTCCTCTAACACATGCAAATAATATCTCAGAATTTATATAGAGCGTACTAAAACCTGTTTGTCGTGGTAGATGAGCGCACCTTGAAGCATTTGAAAAATTATCGAACTCATTTCATCCGTCAGTTGGCTGGTGATGAACCTCACCGTTTGTTCAATTCGAAAACGTAGCTAGTTTGAGGGAAAGTAGTAGAGAGGACCAAATTTTAGACATTATAACTCTGGGGAAAATTCTCCTGTGCTGGCTAGTGTGATAGTTTAACCGAGGGTGTTAGTGTAGCTCGCACAGTTCACTTACACTTGTCCGGTTCATCGTCTAGCAAGGCATAGTGGAGAGTGCATTTGGTGTCCTTGTTGAAACTGCAAAGTGCCTAAGCTTTTGAACTCAATGTGTGCATATCCGTGGGTAGTAAGTATCATGCCCAGACAATGCCCAAATAAAATGAAATAACACTTCATAGGTGCATCGTACGTGTGCGTATCATGTGAGGTCGCAGTGTTCAACTTATTGTCACAGAAACCCCGGAGGTCATGTGTCCGACTCCCGTCACCATTGTGCGCCCTCGTTTGTTCTCTGTGTCCATAAAAGGTTTAATATTTGTGCAAGCAAACCGGGAAAATGAAAAGAGATCATCGTCATAAGACATGAGGTTTTGAAAAAAATGACCTTGTTCATTGAGATATTCTGCATGAATAAAATAAATCTTTCTTTCTTCCTAAAAAGGCGCACAGATTCTAAAGTGAAGCTCACTCCGTCACCTTCTATCATTCTTAGTCAAACGATAGCTTCAGTTCACAACAGTCCATGTAACAAGAGAGGGCCGCATTTATCACGCAGCCTTGCATTAAGTAATTTCATTTAAATTAGATTTTGAGCAAAGTTTGAAAATATATGTTGTTCCATATCAAATAGATTGAAAGACTGGAGGTTAGCTTTCTCCCAACTTACTCCACTTGGACAGATTCATTAAATCACGCGGTATGAGGATAATTTTGCCTAAATTACCGTTTGTTTGTATTGTGTAAATACGACTGATTTATGTCAGTTTCGCGTATTCAACACAAACCTTACGAATGTCCATTGGAAAATATATTTTGAGCACCTCCAAGTGGGACACATTTCACATGTCCAATGTTTAGTCTAAGTAACTGAAAATAATTTATTTCCTAACTCGCGTGGAGTGGATTAGGTTGATTTGGCACGAGGGAATATTTTGGGCACATTTCGTTGTGCCTCTCGAAACTACTTTGTTTGTTCAGGTGCCGATTGCAAGTTGGTAAATAAATGTCAACTATCAGCGAATTTCGTGACCGCAAGCATAAGTTTTCAGCAAGTGGAGTTGTGAAATCGTAGCGACCCACTTTTAAGCCAATCTTTTATAGGTAAAATCTACCAAAACGTCAATAAAGCAACTGTCTCTGCGTGTGTGTTTATTTTTCCAAATCAATAGACGTATAGTTTCTCAGAGCACTGAAAACCGGTTCTCACGGGAAGGATTTATTTTATTTTATATTGTGAATTATGTATGTCAGTCACAGAGGAATAGATGGAATCTTCTGTTAATGATCCAGGCAGCGGTTCAAGTTCAGTCGATAACTATAAGAGCAGAACTACTGGGAAATTAAACGTCTGACAGTTACGGCAGAGACGATTAGTGAAGTATTGATATAACAATGCAGAATCCCCCCTCCCGATGGAAAATCAAGCATGATGTCACTTTACCTCTCTCTTTATGGAGTTAAATTAAATTGTTTGATGCGCGTTAAAAAAGCGTGATGCCAGCATTCCGGTTTGAAGTATTCTCTCTAATAAATGTCCTTTAAGTAACTTTTTGAGCTATGAAGTAAACAATGGCTGATGGTATAGTATATTCAATGTTCAATGTTCAATGTTCTTCAGTTAGAGGCAGAGGGTAATTTCCCGTATGAGCCTCATCACCACAGACTCGAAGATCTCATTCATGATAGATCTGCATACCACATTGTTCGCAGGACGCTGTCGAGCTTCCTCTTGAACATCTTATCATTGACCTCGTCCACCACGTCAGCTGGAAGGGAGTTCCAAAGATTGGTTACCCTTCGCGATAGCCGGAACCTACGGACGAAAGCTTCAACAGCGTAAGTCCATGTCCACGAGTCCTGGTCTGCTCGCGCAGAGGGAAATACTCCATCAACTCTGGACCCATGTCACCGCGAATAATACGTCGCACACAGATGATATCACCCAGTACTCGGCGATAGGACTCCGGAAACAATCCAGTCGCATGCAATAGTTCGGTCTAGCAACACCCGCGTAACCCGGCAATCATACGACAATCCAGTCGCATGCAATCGTTCGGTGTAGCAACACCCGCGTAACCCGGCAATCATACGGGTGGCAGCTCGTTGGACTCTCTCCAGCTTCTGATATATCATGATCAGGGTTGTATAACATAAATGAATGCGTTGTCTCCTCAGGAGTGAGAAATGCTCCCGTTTGAACAGCTTGGTTTTCGTCTACCGGTAGGCTTTATAAAATCTTGCACTCGCGTTCCAGTCATAAATTACAGGTAAATGAATAACCGTATTTTGGCCAAGAACAAATATGGGGCCAGTGTTGACTCAAATGTGCTTAACCGAACTGGCGTACTTGATATCCAGTCATAACTCGATGCACCAGTTGATCAAATGGTTCAGTGTTTCATCAACCGGAGAATCGGAGATCCCTTTCGACCCGACGACTTATGTGTCAGTAGTTCCTTTTTGAGGAAGTGATAAGAAACGTCAATGCAATTGACGGGATTTCGGCATCATCATTTTGGCAGTTAGACACTCCACGTGGGGTTGACACAGCGGGTTGTGATCAACCACTTACAAGTCTCATTTATAGTTCAATGTGTTTTCTCGCGTGATTATTCAGGCTTGTATCATCACTGAGGTTGCTCTTTTGGGGGTCTTCTTATAGCAGTCTTTGCGAATGTATATGGGATAGGATGCATACATAGTATGACGTCACATGTGGTTGCTTGTACGGACAAAAAGAAGTCCGGTACATCAATTCATATTTTATATACCCACTTAACTACACTAGATTAATAGCTTTATTAAAAATCTGATCATAAATTTCGTCAAAATTCCATTGGATTTGTGTTTTGAAGTTCAGACTGTGATTCCATGAGACAGAATCTGTAAAAATTCCTGAATCAAACTAAACAAGACTACGTATTGTGAGACATTTTAGGAAGTCTATGGTATGAATATTTATCGAAAACCAAAAAAATCTTCTCTTTGGTTGTTTTATGGGTGGTTTCATTGGAGCGGACTCTCAATTCTTACATTACGCTCGGTAGGGGGGGGGGGGCGAGTGCATAGTAAAGGGGAGGGAAGTGAGACCGGATGGTCACTAATATTTACATCGTCCCAATACAATAGGCCAACATAAAAGCATGGCGTCATGAGTAAAACAACTTGCTAACTTCACCAGAAAGAAGAAATGTAATTAGTATTATTGTTTATTTATTATTTTATAATTTGTTGGAAAATTCCTCATACTGTTGGAAGTTCGTAATTTTCATTAGAATATCATGATTGGTCAAGTCTGTCAGATTTCTATCGACATTGTACAATGCTTTTCTGATCTTGCGTTTGGGCTTCACTCCAGGAGAGTTCAATACTTCCGCCTTGTTGAATTGCGTTTGTAATAAACCACAAAAAGTACTGGACAGCCGTTTCATCCTTCTGTAGACTCGTCAGAAGTTAGAGTGGTTTCCGTTTCTATTAGGACTAGGGTAACAAATTTGGGGTTGGGTGTTTGCACTCTTATCCGTCAGTGACATGATCGATGGACAACCAACCGCCGATCATACACATACGAATTCGGATAGCTATGGTTTGTTCACGTCATACATCTTTTCTAATCACCAAACTCGGTTTATGACTGACAAATCTGAATGACGAACAAACATCTGTGTCTCACGATAATTGTGTCCTCACAACAGACTGCATGAAAAATTGTTCTTTCTCTTCAGCCTCTTGGTAAATGGGTGGGAATTAACGGAACTAATTGCATGCCTGAGGACGATTGCCTAGATTAGCATCCAGGAAACGAAAGATGTACGAAGGGTTAATGACACTCTTCAAAGGAAGAAAGTATGAAAAACGTGCAGGCTGAACGTTTTGAAGCAGATCTGCGGCTGAAAGACTGAACATTCATAATGGCGCAGGTCTTGATATCTACCCGTTGGAATGTAGCTTTCAACCGTTGAATGCTGGTTAATTTCAGATAATATTTGTTACATTTGAATGTGTTCCCGGTGCAAAACTGGAGATTATAACGTGGTGTTCCCCAATGATGCCTGTCTTCTTGCCACTTTCCCAAGCACAGTTCCTGATTAATAGGTAGATGAAACGTGCCAAACACTGATCATGTTTGTTCTTCTCGTTTAGTTGGAAAACACTAAGAGGTGGAGGAGTAGGGCGCTTGAAAAAGCTTCAAATCATTGCCGACAAAGACATTGATAAATAGCGCTTTATGGCAAAACCATCGATTTGCGTACAGTTTACATTGAACATTACCACAAAGGTTCCATGGAGATAAAAATCACATATTCTTTGTTGGAGTGAGATCAAAAGTATTAAACTCAAATCCAACTAAATGCTTTAGTGCATAAGACAAAGATAAAAACGTATATTTATCCCAGATAATTAATGACAAAATGAGCCCAAACCCAGACTTTTATCGCGCTGCGGTACAGATGTAAGTGGAAGATATAAAAATATGTCACCTTGCTAAAAATGCCATGTTGTTTTTTACCAACTTTATGAATTAAAAAATGAACGATCAAAGTCATCTTTAAATTTACCACGAGGATCGACGAGACAAGCACAACCCTGTGTTACTGGGCGGATTACTGGACCACCTTGAGACGCATGACACAAATGCCATTGGTGAAAAGTGAACATACCACTTTGGAAACGAATCGCTCCCTTCTTTTTACTACCTCACTCGTTTAAGGGAAAAACGTGTTACTTTACTGGATAGAAGACTCGATGGGAGATGTTATGTAATCTTTGCAGGCAGACTGGAACTTTATTTCTCATATCTGACATGCAGATGGCTGTTCCGATGTTAGTGTGAATCGTCGGCCGTATTTACTCGCCGGTCTCTTATCCGAAACGACATGGTTCACAATTCGACGTGCTACCTATGCGAATATTCGGGTATTCACTTGAAGTTTCGTCGGTGGTACATTAGACAGATGCGTTTTATCCAAGTGACACTAGTCAGCGTCCAACGATAGAGAGAGAGTGATATATTTTGACAAAGTATTGCAAATCGGTTCTCGTAGCTCGGGTGAACTGAATTCCATTTTGCCTGTTCTCCCCGAACTTGGCAATTTGTTTGCAAACGTTTCATCACCAGCTGTCGAGGTGACATCATCATCATTGTTTGTGAAGTCAAGTCAAGTCAAGCTTTATTCACCCAACAGGATGAATTTGCAGCACTTTGGACAACTAACAGTGAGGAAAACATTAAGCACTGGAATAAAAAGAAGAAATATACATTTACTAAATGCAAAAGATACGAATTAGATTAAATCCTTATTTGATAGACGGCTGTTTCATTCAGTAATAATATTTTCTCGGTTGATTGAGATACGAGCAAAGTAAGGGATCATGCTGTTTTTGTATGTGATGGTGCATGCACAAAGAATCGTAATTGGGAACGGGTAATTGGATGGGATATTGATTTATTTAAATGAAAGTGTAGGCAGTGTTCTTCATTGGACAGGATATGGCTGATAAATCGACCACATGAATCAAAATGCTTGCTCACAATAAAGTCAACCAAAACCGTCTTTGAAATACCGCTGCAGTGAGAAAGACTTTAAATAGATGTGGAAAAGAGAATAAAGTCCTCCTGTTTCAGAACAGTAGAATATAGAGGGAACAATACAACCAATGCGGAAGAATGCATGCAGCCAAAAATTTAGGAATTGCATTTAGGGGAACGCCGAGCTTTTTAAGGCAACAGCGTAGAAGAATAGCCTACGAGCCCTAATATGAATGTTTTCAACATGTTTAGACCAAGAAAGATTGTGTGACAAAATAACTTCAAGATATTTCACAGTTAGCTTTGGGGATAATATTACCATTAACAGGAAGTTAAGGCTGATTACTCAAAAGGGTTTGACAAGGCATACCTGTTTCAAGGCGAAATGAAACATCCAGACATTTATCTACATACAGATTGCGGAGTTGACCGACTAAAACGTTTACTTAGACAATCCTGAGGTTGACAGAAACAATCGGGAACAGCCGAGGGACAACCGATCACTACGTCATCAGCATACTTGCAGGCGATAAAGTTGGGAGGGATGGGAAGATCATTAGTATACAATGAAAAAAGAAATGGAGACAAAATTTCACCCTGAAAAGCTCCAGAGTTAACGTCTAGCAGGGGGGAAGATTTATCGTTACAAAATTGTATTGCGTCCTATGAATAAAGTAATTATTTAGTAAATTGAGCAAATTCGATGCCAGAGCACAATACGGGAGACGTTGAATCACAATGCCGCGGTCAAGTGATCCGAAAGCATTATCATATTCACGAAAAGTAAAACGGACGATGCCAACCCCTTTATTCAATAAGGATGAAACGCAGTGAACAATGTGAGCAATAGCATCAAGATTGGAAAGCGAATGTTTGTAAGCAAACTGAATAGGGTCACGGGTGACAGATAAAAGAGTCAGCTGGTTAAATAGGACTTTTGTGAAAACTTTCAATAATGCTGATGTGCAGGCAAGATCCTCTCCGGGGAACTGCTGTTATCCGAGCAGCTCTCCAACAATCAGGGATACTTCCAGATGACATATACAAATTGAACAACTCAGAAACAGGTAAAGCAAGTTGTTCAGCACACTGTTTCAACAAGAAGGGGGGCAATGAATCAAGGCCATGTGCCTTGTTAGATTTAAGGGACTTCAGTACATGCAGGACTTCCACAGGGGTGATAGATTGGCTCTCCCCAGTAGATGCAAATAAAGATGGTGTTGAGTTCCGTACAATAGCTTTTACGAGTTGACGGTTTAACTCATCAACATCCTGGAAAGAGCTATTGTTCCCGATACGAGTTTCAATACACATCTGACTTAAGTGCTGTATTTCCATTNTTTGATGAATAATGATAGATGTTTGACAGCACTGCGCCTTCCAGTCCTGTAAGTCTTTTCTTTACCACTTCGAAGCCTTTTTAGAAGAGGCGAAGAGAATCTGTCATTTCGAATATATAGGGAGTCAACTGGGTAACACAGATAATAGCAAAAATTAGGATAGCATGTAAGATCCTCACAACTGGAAGAGTTGTCAATATTGGAAAAGATAGTAAAATCGGTAGATGAAACCGTATTTTTAAGTTTGGATAAGTTGTCAGGAGTGCTATTTCTCCTTCNCTCCTTCTGGTTCTAGATGTGGAACGGTTCATTTCGTAGTGAAAGTATTTACCGTAAATCTTGGGATCCAAAAGTAGAGGAATGGTTGGAGTTACCTATGGAAGCCCGCTTCTGAATGAAAAAGATTTCGGGGTTATTTACAAAAATCTCGTCAAGTTGGGCACTAAGCAGAGTAAAATATTTACAAGATTGGTCAGGCCTAACGTTGTAGGAAAAGGAATATTAAAACGATTAAAATCACCAGCGGCAATGCATAAAGACTGGTCTAAACCTGTTGCAAGTTATGAGAATAAAGAGTTGACGAACAGACGAATATCAGAGGCAGGCCTGTCGGAGGCCACGCAAATGTTCATTAATGTAATGTGGTGAAAGTGACTGAGAAATCGGGGCTAACAATGAACAAAAATACAATCTATCTTGAGAGTGGAAAATTGAAAACATTACGAGCATCTTTGCACTATTTATTTTTGGCCACCTCTGTGAGGGAGGTTTGCATTGTAATCGCCTTGAATCGTCAAATCCGTCAAGATGCACGACGTTGTCGTCACTGTTAGGATATAGCCAGATTGCCTAGAATAGTATTACCCCTACTATCTCGCATTCCTTCTGGTATATGATGCTCTTGACATCATTAAGTTTTCCCATGAACGAACGAATGGTGTATGGGATAATAGACGGAACGTTTAAATTATCAACAGAACGCCACCTAAGCGTCGCACGTCAGCCAGCAAGACGTTTTTATGGTGTCCTTGAACATCCTTTTGTAGTCACTTGAAGCAATTTGTCAGAGAATGGTTAAAACTCGGAAACTAATGTTTCTGCGAGATAAACTGCAAGGATTTCAAAAATGTGGCGTTGTAGGACAAAATCTGTCCTTGAGAATTTAACGAGTTGATTCGAAAATGATGGTCACGCGTTCCTTTACTGTAACTTTACGAAAGGATATCCACGATAACAAGGCACGGCAAAATTCAAAGGCTTCGCCGTGATCGGTCGGTGGCCACCTCATATCCGCTGAACTATTTTGTGCACTGTGTTATTTGAGTAGACAACCAGCTAATCCTAATTTAAATTATTTTTCTGGATCATTGAACGTTTTGAAAAGCACGAACCCCTAATTGGGGAGATTATCTACGGATGATCACTCTTCAGTGGAGCACTTGTGATACATCGTTGAAAAAGATGATACTTTAGTATATAATAAATAAAAAGGGTTTCACCGTTCAACAGGATATGATTTAAACCCTATGAAAACGCCTATAGCGTGGTATCGGCATGGTCGAAAGCAATCAAGTTTTTATTCCATGGTTCATAACAAAGCGACCTGGTTGTCGGTGTTTTCTTATCAGTTGACAGAAGCCACTCGAAGTCTGGGCCATCGTATGTAGAATGTCGAAAATGGTTCACAACCGATCTTTGATGGGCGAGAGGACCTCGATCATGTGCCTCGGGAGACGCGAAATCACTGGATCCATTTGGCACAGATTGAAAACCGACAGTCTTGCTGAAATTGAACAGCACTTTACGCTCAAATGGTAAACAATATTACCACGTGAATTTGTGGATACTATCAGTTTAATTTGTCCAGACAAACAGATAGTCGTGCCTTAGACGGCGAGTTGAAAATACACTTCTTTCTCGGGGTGCACCTCAGGCATCCGGTTTGTATATTGTAATCAACATTCCATTGATTAAATCACTGGACCGATTGAACAGGAGTTACGAGGGTCGAGTGGATTGCATCACTTCAAAACCACGGAGACAAACAAATCTAAATATGTATGTTCATCTGATCCACCGAATCATAGAAACCAACATCATAATGTTTTATTTATCGATTTGACTTCGTGTTAATCGAATTCTCCGTGCACTCCAGATCACGAAGAAACCCCGATGTTTCATAAAATCTGGTACAAGATACTTGATTCCAAGTCAGAGAGAAAACTTATGTTGACTGATGTGCAAAAATGGCAGTAGCCATGATGGTGATCGAATTGATGAATGAAACTTAACTACGCTTCTCTCCGTGTGTGAGGTATTTCATGCAATAGCGCTCAGTCCGTGTCCAGGACGATGTTGAACTCCGAAAGCATTTGTGTATTGAGAAGGGGATGATAGAATCTGTGAATAAATAAATCATTTCCTTCCGCCGACCATTGTCTGTATAGGCTGGTATCGATGGCACACCGTGTAAAACCGTCAATATCGTGAATGTCCGGACTTCATTTCAAAAGAGACTACGATCCATTTCATATCATACATCTTTTGGCCGAAACAAAAGCGATTGAGTTTTTACCACATCGTGACCAAATGATGTTAAAAGTGTATCAAAAATTCGATGCACCATGTATTGTTTTATTGTAAATATTATAGTGTTAATAACACAGCGATGTCGGTAGAAAATTATATTCGCCGACGTTTCGGTTACCGTGGGTAACCTTTCTCAAGGCTNAAGTGCCACTGTACAGCGTCCTTTAGGATATAATTTTTATTTTATCCTGAGACCAAGATCGCAAACAAGCCCGTAGTTCATTGCGAATGTTAGTGTTAATAACACAGCGATGTCGGTAGAAAATTATATTCGCCGACGTTTCGGTTACCGTGGGTAACCTTTCTCAAGGCTGTGTTATTAACACTGTAACATTCGCGATTGAGTTTTATTTCAGCTTACTTTAAGTTCACTTTGATGGATTTTGGTTTTATTGCATAAAATTCCAGTATCCCGTTTTTCACCATTTGGCATCGTATTATAAGTGAAAAAAGGACTAAAAGATTAAAAATCGATAAATAACATCAAAGTGATCACAAAAATAACTTTTGTTGTGACACTGTAATACAAACGTATTTTGCTCTCTCGCAGCGCAGTGCGGTGAACAAATGTACATGAAAGGATTTCCCTGGATTCGTATTCTCACAGCTCTAGACGATATGAAGCACTGGGGGCGACAGATGACGGCAGGAGAACGACAGTAGGACGACGAGACGACCGGGATTCGGGGTGGTGATGAAACACTGACAGACAGGTTGCTAGGCGTTACAAACTGTTGAACGGAATTATAAAGTGAATGAATTGATCATCAAAATCACTTATTGATATTCAGTAAAACACCAGTTCAGACAAATAAACAACGTGACTTGCTGCGAAAATAGTGAATATTCTTTGATACTAAAAGTAGACCACTTTGTTCCTGTAGAAGTGCACAAAAAAGGATTCTGTTCTAAAACCTTTCTTCCAGCGAAAAATGCAATCACAAACCGACTGGATTTAACATGATTACTACATTATCATAAATAGATTAGCCTATCCGTAAAAAGCTGTGGAAAGCCGGGCCATTGAATCAGGATTTCAGTTTTTTTTTCTGTTTCACCTATCAGTGATTAAGGCGAGCTCGAAAGCAGGTGAATTCTATTTAGTTATGTGAAGAGGGTGTACACTGTTCATCCAACCAAAAACAGATTCATATTTTTTAACTTTCATTAGGTGCCATCTACACTTTATATTTTATTTTATTTTCAGTGTTCTATTTCGTTAGTCATTATTTTTTCAAGTTACACGTTGGAGAATGTAAAAGCGGTCAGTTAAAGCAACTTCATACAATGAAATAGTGTTGAGACATGAAGCAGTTGTGCTGCTGGTTCAAGCATGTCACTTCCTGGTTAGCGAGTGCGCCAGCATTCAAAGCAGATAAACTGTCACCAGTTACATTTCACCAGTTCATAGTGCATGTACCAATACTCTGATCGAAGTGCACCACACGCATCTAATGAACGGCAAATGGTGCTCACCGCAATCAATTCTTGCATCCAACTTTTAGAGTCCGTAGTAGTTTTCCCGCTTTTATTTAAACGATAATTCTATTCACACAGTTAGTTATCTCTCATATACAATACGTCAAAGGATACGTTGGAAGAGCAAAACACACTTGTTTGGTCCCCACCGTTTTCTGACAATGTGAAAGTGGACTGAATTGAGACAACACCATTTAAATCAGTGTAGTAGGCGTCTTCGTGGTTGCAGCAAACGCAGCCGAGAGCTAAGACCTCTCGGAGCTTCATCAGTATCATAGGTAGTTTGCTTGCCTGAAACTTGGTGATCAGGATTTATCGTTTTCGCAAATGACAGCTTACGTCATTCCGTTTGGTGATTCTTGTTTGCCACATAGCCGCTTGTTTACAGGTTTTACTCAGTGACCCCCCCTTCCGAGAAAGCTAGCTGATGTGGATAACTTCAAGCAGATACACTTGATTTGATAAAGTAAATAAGATTTCGTTTCAAGGTGGAGAAACCCGATTGCCCCAAGATTGTTTAGAAATACCCAGTTGGAAAAACGGCCCAGCAGATATCAGCTGATAAACTGTTTATCTCCGTATTGATATTCGGTCAAATACACTGACCAACTTTCGGTCGGGACGATATCTCCTAGAACGTTGTGATCCGTAATCCAAATCAATCCCTTAGGTTTCGAAATAGATTGTTCAATTGCTTGAAGTTTTCTGGAAAGTTATCTGGAAATTAGCACTGAATCGAGCTAATCAAAAGTCGTCTTGAGAGTTTCAGTTTATGCTCCAGATACAATGGTGCATGACTTACATATTGAAACTGTTTCACTGTATGTCAGCTGGTCCTTATTGCATACAAATAAATAAAAGGGGCCGTCACTGATTAAAGGAATACTGAAACAATTATTGATACAGGGAGAGGGACAGGGATTACCAAGTTTGGGGGTAGGATTATAAAAGTTATTTTTCTTGCAACTGACGGAATTTGCAGCGGTGGATATTAATCGTTTCACAAAATTTAGCATCAGTGTCCGGATTTGAGATCTCCAGTCACCTTCCATTCCAATGCAGTAACATGCTGAGTTTAGTCTAAACACTTTCGTCATTCGTTGCCACTCGAAATTCCGATACCTCCAAAGCTGGAATCGCGGTATGAACAAATAATATATTACTTATTCTGGTGGTTAGAAAACAACCGGCTGTGTTCCCCAAAGCCAGGCTTCATCTATCATTCCCAAGTTAGAGTGTCATGTCTTTAACCCAAATGCAGAGCAGAACGACAGATGAGTTGTTAGCTTTTGCATCACATCTCAAACTGCGAACAAACTGAGTTGTTTTCTTTTGGCTGTTGACTTAGAACGCGAACGTAAAAGTCTGTCGTTGATGATGTGACTCCATCAGAAAACCCGCAAGACTATGATAAGGAAGCAGTTGATGCTCATCGGTTGAACCGATTCTGTGTCCAGAAAAATAAGCCTATTTTTGGTTTGGTGACCTATTTCCATTTTTAGATATCAGCTTCCTCTAAACATTTTGTTGATCTAAACTAAACTCCAGTTGCAATGCATAAAAACTGTTTAAGATATTATGTGTAGTACTGCAGTACGGACGTTTATCGTCAACTCGATTATCGAGAAGGTTTATTCCCGAGTCAAAAAGGTTCGTTGATGATGCGGTAATCCAAATGAAATACGAGATTATTGTAATTTTAACTGGTTTATTTTTGTCGTCATAAGCGTTTCCTCAAAGAACTGCCTTGCGAGTAGAGACCGGGTTGCGTAGTTTTTGACGAATTTGTTTCTGTTGCTGCGTAATTTTCCGTGAAGTCATTAAGTACGGGCGAAAACAGAAAACCCTGGGTTTAAGTTATTTGAAGTATTAAATTGATTTTCTCAATTGATGGTTATCTTCTTGGTAACTAGTTTGATACTCCCGTTTATCTGTATTCGCTGTACAAGACTGCTTTTGTCAAACAAAATAACAACTAATTCAGATACGATATATTATAATCCCAAAGTTCAATCTTTTCCCATAACCCACATCTTTATTCCAGAATTCCGCTTAATTGATTTTCACAATATTTTTCCATTAAGTTCGGTTCTCGCTCAAACCGCATTTAACCCCCTACTGGCACCCACTCCAAAAGATTATCAGCACTCGTCTTTACTTTGAAAGGTCATAGTGAATTGGTGAACGTTCAATCATGTAAAAACCTGCTATACCAAGGAAGGGAGAGAAAAAAACAATGTATTTTATTCACTAAGTGTGGACATTGTTTCTGGGGCTTTGTCTTAGTTGTATTACTGCCATCAACAGAACTATCATCATTTTTATGTATTGCTTTCTTCCCAATGATAAACATTAAGTTTTTCTGGACACGAGGAGAACTCAGTTATCATGCTGATCAGGTCACTACAATATAGAAATTTCTTTTTCATTGAGGAACACCTATTAATCTGCTATATGAGATGACACATAACCAACTGTTCATGTTTCCTTTCTGTCCAAATGGAAGAAAGCATCCAATGGTACTGAAAAATGGTGCCTGTGTTGGTCAGTTCCAGCTACAGTGTGCCTTCAATCCACGTAGATACAGTTTGTAGTAATTGAATTTTGTTGCACAATGCTTCCAAATGGATGTAGGGTTTCCATTCAGTCAGGCTTTTCTGTGTTGGTCGTTTGTTTATGGTCTCAACATTTGAACTTCTCCATATAGTACTCAAAAGTACGCTAATAATAACAATAATTTAGTAATACACAAACAAATATGAGAGAAGAACTGTAAAACTCATTACAAATAACAAAAACAAACGAACGTTGAGGTGTGGTATAATGGAGCAGGATACTTGCAGTTCGTTCACTTTCAGAAGCCGCTTTGATGAGTCATCAATTCGTTCACGTTATCCCCTCCCCAACCCCTGTGGGTAAGCGCGCATACATACTTTTGTTTTCACACATCGTACTCATTCACAAATGAGGAGGGCATGATGTATTCGTGAGAATATGCCGACGGCCACATAAGCACATGCACATACACACCATTTCACGTTTCCCTTCAAATCAATTAGATCAAATCAAAAATCCAAAGGGTCTTATTCGATCGGAACGGTTTGGAATAGTTCACAAAACGCAACTGCAGGTCATAGTAGCTTGATCACATCGTTTCAATTTAAAAGCTTGTGAATCCCATTATGATTGTATGCGTTTGTCAAATGTATCATTAAATCTCTACCGACAGGAAGCAATCGAACCACCATGTGTTATGGACAGGCTTGCTGTATGCTCATTCGTTTGTTGGCTAAATTAGATACGGTGCAGCAGATCACAACGGATGTGAAGCCGATATTGACATTTAGTGGGTGCATTTCTATGCAACGTTTTGGGTGGTCTCCTAAGCAACCAGAACTTTGACATAAAATGAACATATTTTGCCGCAGATGGGAACATTTGTCACTATTCTTACGTAGTACAGTTTGTCTAAATTATTTTGCCCAGACGCTTAGAACCTATCTCCGATGATACTCTAGGCCAGTTTGTGCGCTCGATTTCAGTAAAACACAGAGTTTATCCAAGTAAAGAACGTCCTGCGTGTTGCAAACTTATTTGATCGGTCAAAACTAACCCTGGGCATTTATCACGCAAATCGTGATTGATTTCCGGGGACTGGTATGATTATAATATTGAATTTTTTCGAATCCTTAGCTTCCAACGGGCCCTGGGAAATGTACAAAACAAACTTATGGAGACGGTATTTCAAACTCTGTTCATGACCATAATGGTCAGTGTGCCAATCGAACGATTTGTTTTGTGACACCAGAGGCGCCATAGACAGCAAAGAAGTTTCCAAGATATCTCTGCCGGGGCTCCTCGGTCGTTGTTCGTTTTCATACACAACACTGTTATCCAGTTCATGAATAGCCAAATGACGATGATAACAGGTATGTTCGACTGTGGACATACACTGCTTGGAACTGAAATGCAAGGCTTTCCCTGTTGTAATCAATGATCGCAATTCACCTCACGTTCACTTGCTCTAATTTACCTTATGACTGCAGCCCACAACTTCATTGTGATAACCATGTGCGTGTGTGTGGATGTGTGATTGTGTACAGTGTGTCTGATGCGCTTCCAGTTTCGAGGTACCGCTTTTCGACAGATAGACGGCGTGGCGATGGGTTACCCCCTTGGTCCTATCCTGGTTGACATTTTCACGGGTATAATTGAAGCACAGTTGGACAAGGCAATGAGGGGATTTTTTTCTATAAAAGATACATGGATGATGTGTTCATCATCTTTAATCATCCTCACGATATGACTGTAGTGCTGGGTGAATTCAACGCAGTACACCCCAACTTGAAATTCACCTGTGAAGTGGAGAAACCAAATTCGTCAGCTTTCCTTGATGTCCTAATAACCCGTAAAAGTGACGGTTCTATCCAACATTCTGTCTTTCACAAGAAGACTTGGTCAGGGCAGTACCTTCACTTCAATAGTTTCTCATCAATGGTCCGAACGTCGTTCCATGGAGCTAGAAAAAAATACGTACAGAGGACACAGTACTAAGTGACCATGAGAACATCTATAGAGCATTACGGGTAAATAGTTATCCAGAATCGTTCGTTCGTTTTCATAATCAGACAAGGAACCGAACTGAAGCCACTACCCATTGGGTGGCAAAAATGAATATCCACATCTGGTTGCCATACAAAGTGGAATCAATACTGCGACTTATCACACGGGGCATCAAAACGCTTTACAAAGAACCTACTACGCTGCCAAATTAAGACTCAATCCGATCACACGGTGCCCCCCTCCCCGCGTTCAAATATGGTCGCTCAGCCGAGTCTTCCACTCATTGCATTTACGCCTTCTGTTGTAGCTGCAACAAAGCTAACATTGGTAGAACCGACCGATCACTGCGGACTAGAATGGCTGAACACATCCCCAAGTATGTCCGTGATGACTCAGCCCACACAGATACTGACCGCATCATGCAGACCGGCTTCGGACCTCGAACGTCACCTGGTTGAAAGCGGCCAGAGGGTAGACCTTGAGAACGCTTTCTCGGTTTTGTTATGTTATTGAGACAAACACCGCCTAAGGATACTCAGGACATTATCGATCGCTCACAACGAACCCACACTGTGCGTCCAAAAGCGAATGACCTTTACCCTTGGCCTTCCCTGGTTGTAGCCAATCGCGTGCATCACACACACTGTACACAATCACACACACAAACACACATGATTAATACCAACTAGATTTCTTAATTAGCTTCATTTGTCTATTTTGTTCATTGTGATAGTTGAATTTCCCCTAGGGACACGTACCGATTTCAGGGCCTTAAGCAGTAAGGCCTTCAGTCTACTGTTTGTACTCGATATAATTCATGAAGTTCCTTTATCAGACAACAGAAATGTCTGTTGAATCCTCGTCAAAATACTGACTTCCAAATGTAGATTTGATTCCATTCAGTGACACTCATTACAGCACAGTGAGTCATGTTATATTATGTTGATAACGGTCGTGTTAACTAATGATAGCACCTTCATGAGTCAGGTAGCAAAAAACACGCACTGGGAAGACATCATATTTATTCTCTGCGTATAGTTACGTAGTGAATTTGATATAGGCTGGTTCATTGCAGTATTTGTAGTACACACATACGAACCACGAAATATGAATCACGGGCTAGAAATCACGGACGTCACATAAGCACTGGATTACACTGGTACTTGCACCTCAGGATTCCAAGTAACCGGGAAACGAAGATAAGGTCAAAAGAATGACAGTTCGTTTATTGAAGGAAATCATGGGGTTGAAATATTATGTACAGAACGATTTCATTGGTGATCCAAGACTCTGCCAATCGCGTACTAGTATTTCGGGTATGGAACATATTCTGTCTGGGTCGGACGGCTTCTGAGTGGTT
The DNA here is from genome assembly GCA_900618425.1 of Echinostoma caproni. NCBI lineage: Eukaryota > Metazoa > Platyhelminthes > Trematoda > Plagiorchiida > Echinostomatidae > Echinostoma > Echinostoma caproni. Next base: position 55,731 of record UZAN01040256.1, read on the forward strand.
GGTAAATTCGGCCTATGGCTTGCAGTTCAGAAGCTGTGACACGTACGCACGTTGCTGACGTCACCTGGGAAGCTTGATTCATCACAGTTGTCCAAAAGTGGTAACGTGTGACTCCGAGGTATGCGTCATCCCGTAGGCTAGGTTAACCATCTTGAGATATTGTAGCAAAAAGCATGCTGTATCATTATCATGTGGAACATTTATTCAGGACGGTTTAACCAATCGGGTAGAAAGAGTCTAAGTGTAAGGATAGAGTCGGGCTTTGAATAGGATAGATACGGGTCTATAACCTTTTGCTGTGCACTTCGGAAAAGTCGAGGTTCACCTTAAATGACAAGGATTTTCCGTTTAGTGCCCCACAAGCCTTCATCTCATCGAAGAATACCTCCAGTTTTATGTTTTCAGCCCGCGCATTGAATTTCAAATCTATCGAAGAAATTTTGAAATTTATGGCTAGACGTGCATGTGTGAAGACGAATTTTGAATGACGAACCTTGAACAAGCAAACGTTTTATAAGAGAAGCAATGCCCAAAACATTATGTCCAAATAGTCGCAAATTAAGTGTGGATGGGATTGACGAATGCACAGAGTATTGTGCAGCTGTGAACCGACAGCTCACATCCTGTACAGACATTCGAAAGTTCAGGTGCCTCAATTTAGTGTGAATCTTCAGCAAACTTAAATCTACTTTTGCTTTCGCGATAATGTTTGAGTGCTTAAGGTCTGTTTGTATTACATGATAATCCTTTATTCGCCACTTTCCCTTTCAGAAAATTTGCTCCATTTAATAGTGAATATATTAATAATAAGAAGGGAGTAAAATAATAATTATGACGAATAATCTGATGAGCAAAATTTGTCATCACCAGGAGAGTGTCTGATTGTTTCAAGAGCTCTTCTGTCATTGTTCTGAAGGATAAACACTTCACTGCGTGCGTGCTAAGTTGATTAAATTAGTAGCTGATTCCAAGCAATTGTGTTTACGTTTCTCGGTCATCCTTTTTTGGAAGACTGCTTTAATATTTTCACTTAATTTCGTGAATCGAGCTAGTCATTAGCATTCCAACTGCCACCGTTAACCCGACAGCTGATTGAAACGTCATCCATCTCTTTTGAAACAATTATTACCGGAATATGGACTGATTTACGATCAATTTGGTAAAAATTCTACTTCCTACAACAAAATAGAGGTTGATAAAAGAAGTTTGCCTAGTTTTACCTGCAATTCTCAAACACGTAATATAATATAACACGAGCGATTTGATGTTGTATCACGTGATGGTTGTTTATATGGCGCTTTGGGGAGTCTGCGTATCCGTCCGTTCATTCATATCAACCGGTTCCTCGAAAAAGTGTTCGTATTTAATTGATTAATTAATTGTTATTTAGTGGATACAGGAGTAGGGCCAAATTTCATGAATTTGGCTGCGGTCAATCAATGGCCACAGGACGTTCAGTCAATAAACCGATCCGTGGTCTATTATTGCATGATTTAGGTCAGTCACATTCGTTTAGAAGTATAAGGATATTAAAACAGTTACCTAGGTCAGTCCATGCGGGAAGAAACTGACACCTAACAAATGCAGAAAACCGACAGGTTTGTTTACAGCAAACTAGCCGATTCCACCTAGTTGTTGCTTAAATCATCAATGCAAACGTCCATCTAACCGCTATATAAGTATCAATGTGAGTCCTTCTCACAAGTGCTCATCATGAAGTTGGTTGGTTTTGTTTCTGAACTCTCTCGAGAGACTACTCGAATTTAACTTGAAGCAGGACAGCAACCCTTATTCCACTCGAGAACTGATGGCACCACTTCCATAATAGTATCGTTGCAGAAAAAACGGTACAGTAGAAGACGATTGGTTGTCTGCAAAACAAAAAGATTTGCTTTGTCCCTGCTATGCAACATACGCGTTTGTTTGCAGCGAAATTTTAATGGGGCAAAAAGAAAAACGAAAGATGGAATTTCAAAGCTTTCCAAGTTTTGAAACGAACTGAAATTTGAGTTGTTTATGCAGAATGTGAGAGGACTTCGTATGGCTTAGTGTTTCCTAATCGAGTTCAGTTCAGTACACCGGAGTATTAGTAACGTTTGGTGAGCGACAAAAGTGCGAGTTTCAGTGCTTTTGCAAGCGTGATGGTGATCTCCACGCTGATGGAAACATTTAGTATTCATTAATTAGCACTGACGATCTAGATACGGAAAGAAAACCGTCAGTTTTGCTTGATGGTCAGTCGCTTCTAGGGAACATTTTTATCACTTTTGCCTTACTTATCAAAGACGCGTTCCATCGGATCTCCTTCTTTTATTATTTGCCTCTGTTTAACATGTGGTTACGACAGAAGATTGATTTTGAATGGATAAAGGAAACACCGGTGATTCGGTCTTTTATCTCATTTTCATTCTTTATCGTTGTTTCTATGATAGATTTCGTTTCTGTTTTTATCGGATAAAGTTTTGGTTTTTATACTTTCTCCGAGGTGTCCATAATCACATTCCCCCTCCTGACCTCCTCCGATCAGCAATCCCAATGCCATTCATAATCGGTTCTCGAAAACTCCGATAGCCAGACACAGGAGGTAATCCACTTAGGTGAGGGTTAATGTTTTGGAACAAATCATTGATGCGCAATGTGATGATGATATTTCTGAACATTAGCAGCGAATTCGATTGGCCTGATATGACAACAACACATTGGTCGAAAGGAAACTTCTATGTGTGACTCCCTTGTAGGCTGTATCTCCTACGTTTGGATACTAACATTTCAAGTTTCAGGTTTTATTTTCGTCAAATCCAATCATCATCGGGGGGAATTCAAACTCCTTAATTCGGTTGCGAATCCGTATCTAGCGTCAAACGGATTGGCAAAGCCAAGCTTCCAATTGATTGAAAAGCCTTGTGTTGTGAGATTATTTAATAATGGTGATAGACAATTGGGCTGATATCGGCTTTTATTGACTTAACCCAGCGCCCATAGGAAACATTGCTATTGATTTTCATTGGTAGTTACGGCGATCTCCATTTGAGCTGGTTAACACGTAGACACCAAACCCCTTCCAGTCCTAGGACATTCCATTTCAAATACTCGATGAACCGATAGATATGCAAAACAATGGAGCCCTGGGGTCCAAATGTTCATCATGTTATTTTGTTGATATCAACATGCGCAAGCGATAGGAATAAACAATGCTTGAACAAATCTTGAGACTCAGCTGCTGTCAAGTATTACACCAACTTCATCAAAGCTGAAGTCAAAGGCCACTGTGTCGTACTCCTCCCAGCTTATACAATGTGACAGTAACAAGCGGATTTGACAAGTTATCAAATTGATGTGTGGGACCAAATAAAAAACTCCGGATCGAACGATGAAGTTGCACAGCGTTAGTGCGAAATTTAACTACTCATCAAGTGACGCCATCAAACTATTTGTTCGGGATGATGCTATTCAAGTAGAGGCTGTCTCAAAAGAAGAAACAGTCGAACTTTTGCGTACCGTGAACCCCACTTACAGTGATGGTTTCTTGAATCCCGCCGGAGGAGCTGGTAACTAACCGGTGCGAAAGACATTTAAATGCATGTGAAATGTTTGCACATAAGATTCTGATCGACTCCACACATCCGTTACACGCTGATCTAACTCCCTGTTGTTCCCATCATTCAACTAGCTCCCAATACGGTTGTGTTCTCTCTTGAATAAACTTATATCGTAACTCTACAGTACCCTCATTAGCACGTATTCTAGTTTAAAAGAACAGGTTTTCACAGACTTTGTTAACAGTTTTAAGATGCGAATCTCTTTTTTCAATATTAATTTTTATTTTTCACCCTTTCTCGAACTTTTTTATTTTTAACCGAAATGTAGGCTTTATGCCTACAGAAGGTATTACAATACGATGCAATGCAATAGAATACAATAAAATAATCACACACAGTGGTGTACAGTTTAAATAAATTTGATTAGTTCGTCACGTACGCTTGATTGGATGAATGTATTCACGAAACACATAAGATAAATTGCCCAAAAAGTAATATAATCATCCAATACTTCAATATTTTACCAAAATTACAATAGTGGTAACCTCACTGAAACTATCAAGGTAATGTTTCTCTTTTTCTACGGCAGAATGAGCATGCACAATGTAAACCATAATGTGGTTCATCTATCAGGCAGTTTATAGCCAACTCAAAGATCAAATATATCACATTATATACCTGGCGATCGACGAAATACGAACAATTCACATTGTTTAAATGAGGAAATCTAGTGATTCCGGCGCAATTTGGTCACGGTAGTCTCTTTGTATATCATATTATGCGATCACATGACATCCAACGTTGTCTTGCTTACTAAATTTGCGAAGGTTCTAGTGTTAGGCGTGGTCGCATGGCTTCATGCGTAGACCGCTGCGCTGTGACATGGGTAGGGCTTGAGTCCCGCCAAAGCTCATGAACTTTGACAATTAGGTTACACCAAAAAAACTATCTGGCATTACTTCTAATAAATTCATAGAAGAAAGCATTGCTTCGACTGTGACGAGTACAATTTTTAGTGAGGCAAGGAGAAACAGTAGAACACTGACAGTTGAAGAATGCACGAATACACGAAGAATACACGATATTGTCTAAACAGTCCCACAGAGCACATTTTCAAATAGAACAAGGAGTGGCGAACAAGCTCGTTTTCAGTGATTCGTAGCCATGCCAATACGTCGCAATAAATATTACGCTGTTTATATATAAATCAGTATTCAATCATAAAAACGCAAACAAATGTTTCGGGAAAGGGAAAATAACCTTATGGGTTATCCGGGGCTAAGTTCATCTTGNCGCATAATTGTTAAGTCATCCGATCGTTGGGACCACTCGGAATATGGGGTGTGTAGGGGGTGGGCCAGGGGAGCTTAAGCGCCTGCAAAAATTGTTTTTGGGCACACAAAGAGGGGTGTTGCAGCCGAATTCCTACCGCTTCCGCTGTGGCTAGCATACGACTATGAACCTGCCTTGATAATCGACCACGAACCCGATACAGGGGACAGAATGCCTCGGTCACATTCACAGTGTGATTTGTTTTAACTAGGTGTG
>UZAN01040256.1:61234-71253 GCA_900618425.1 Echinostoma caproni
CACTAGTGAGTGACTCAATCGTTCCTGTGTTTAGCCATGCGGGGTGGTGGTCACGGATTCGTTCGGACAAACGCCTGACCGTGCGACCTATGTACGTGGTTCCACAGGAACACGTAAATGGGTACACACAAAATCAGACGACAGAATCCGGCATTTTGTCCTTTAGTCGTAAAGCAACAATTAGCTGGGAAGTGAACAAAACATTGAGCTTTGCTGCATGGCAGCTATTACTAACAGCATTTGATAGTCTCCTTTGAGTTATATATAAACAGCGTAATATTTATTGTGATGTATTGGCATGACTACGAATACACGATATCACAAACATAGCCGATTTTTACTGAATGTGGTGGTCAGACCGCAAAATCATCGTCAAATTTGCACAGAATTTGTAGACTATGCATTCTGTAATCTCCATATTGATTTTTCGTTTGAACTCTAACACTGATTTATTTCAGTTAGGAAGATGTTCGCACCGGAAAATTTGACGTGTGTATTGTGCAATATAATAAGCGCAAGACTTTTTATTATGTCTGTACTTGGGTTTGAATATACCTCCGTACAAATGGTTAAATCCGTTACAATTGAATAATTATTACTGTTACTCTTATGGATTATTGTCCATACTTTACGTAGAATGCACTGCCTTGAACGGTAATCAGAAAATCACCACCCCTACCACTACCACCACCACCAGTACGAGTACCACAGCCACTCCTACTACCACACACTCACCCAGACCCCCACACCAACCAACACCAACACCAGCATCGGCAACACCGACCAGCTTGAACACGGGGTAGTTGTTCAGCGAGATGAAAATAATTCTCCCGTCGTCCATCGAATTCAACCGGAGATCATAATCCATATATCTGTGCCTCACGTGTTTGAGTGAGTGGGCAAGAATCGCTCTGCGCACACGTTTGGTTTCATTCGTGTCACTTCTAATTTGCTCTTTATGAAACACACCAAGCACGGAATGACAAGAACTGAAACCAGTTTAGATCAGGTGTGAGGCACAATCATTGCAGTTCATTGCATAGATGCAACTCCGTTTGGGCGAAGTCGGGTATGTATATAAGATGTCAATCCAATCTGTTTTGACTACTGTCGTTTTGTCTCATCTTTGAGGTTTGCCCCGGAATCAGAGACTTTTTCGCTTGTGGGAGAACATTTGCCGGGCATGTTGCTCAACGAATAAAGTGTTGAACGGCGCTGTGGTGGTACTATTACTTGGAGATGATATTTCCCCATATAATGTTGTCTTTGTCTGCCAGTTAAGTAAAACGATTGCTCCTTTTTATACACAGGACCCAGGCCGCTTAGCTTGTGTGAACTTAGAGAAAAGCACAATGTTGTGTACGGGCATGTGTTTGTTGTTTTGTATTGATATTAACATTAGTAAAAGTATATCAATAATTATAGGTGACGTTTGGCGAGGGAAACCGGGGAGAAGGGAGAATATTTAGAATTTTATCACATTTGTGTCGTAATTAGTAGCAACTTTGGATGTTACCTTTATTGTCTTCTGTGTGTGTTTCATGTTACAGCCCACACGAGTACAATGGTTGCTTTCAAAGCAGTTTTATGTGCTCATGATCTTCACTAGAAAACTGTTTTGAGCTAGCCTAGTGACGCCTTAAAGCCTCGGAGAGGGTTAACTGTTCAACGAATTGCTTACAATGATCAATTGTTCTGTTTGAACTCCCTGCCTTTTTTTGTTTCAATCAGTTTGATGTTAACCAAAACAAAACAGTGAAAGTGATTCTTGTCGAAAATGAGACAGGAACAATGTTTAGTGACATAATTTATCGACCGAACTACTTTTTGTCCTATACGTTCAAACTCAAGTTAGATCCGGTATTGCGAACCAGTGCAGTGTGGGTCAAAAAATGAAATTCCCTCTGGGTTTATCACCAAAGCTATGGTGCTCAAATAGGAAAAACTTTTCTGTTACACTTAGGAACCATGCAGTTGAATTATGCATAGGGTAGGGGAAGCAGTCACATCAAAGAATATGATTACTTCACCGGATTGTATTCCCATTGGCAATAGACTCCGGGTTTTTTAATGTGATTATCAATAACACTATGTACAGTTGTAACTGAACAATTGAAAGAGTTGAGTTCGCAGTTTGAATAATTAAATTTCCTATTGCTAAAATGGAGGAATCTATACATTTCAGACTGAACACTCACAGGCAATCATCAAGCTATGTGTAGATAGGAGACGTTACAGTTGTTCTAAAACAATTCACGAAATACAGCGAAACTGGTCACGCATGGCACTTCACATTTCAGAATGTATGCGGCATTCGCTCAGGCTATCACGCAGTACTTTCTATGTTTATGGGTCAGAGGGGCAGTTCCAAACGGGGCGTGTTTACTCGTCATCTAATATTGTTTTTCCGAGAATGTGGGTGCGGAACCGGGTTGAACCAGTTGGATACACTGATCAGTCACTGCATTAAATATTGTTTTGTTTCTTGGCCCGTCACCGAATACGTCATATGATTTAGTCGCGGCTATCTGAAGGTTACAAAAAGGTTGTTTTGTTCTCATAGTTCGGGGTTGCTGGTGATCGTCTCTGCGATAGATCACATGATTATTCACAATAATGTCGATCATTTTGATTGTTTGCTGCAAGTGAAATGCCCGGAGTTATGATAGTAGATTGTTTTACTGATATATCCACCAATCATTTAACGTACAGCACACTAAAAAACAACCTAATCGTTGAAATCCAATGAGTTCTTTTTCACTTCATTGTTTTCTGCAAAGTTCAGTGGTTGAAAAGTTTTGTTTCAGACTATAAACGGTGGGCATTTTAAAGCCTTCATTCTCAAAGATAGAGTTTGACAAAGTACTAAATATGTTATTATACTTAATTCATGTAGTATGCAAATGCCACTGTGGATCGGTCAGTCTAGGTGCACCGTTCTCTCTGGGGAACAGATGCGATAAGTACCTTTAAGGATGATGATGATGCGTGTCCTGGACAGCTTTACAAATCTTTTACTACTGTGTTTTCTTGTTCTTTATCATTTCAGAGGTAATTTTGTTGGAGCCAAACCATATGAGAGTGCGTGAATCAGGCGCTCCCAGATTGCTCGCGTAATTGGATTTGAATAAACAAAATAAGCTTTTGTTCCCCACAGTACCTTTTGTGATTCTGTCGTTATCTTTGATGTGACTGAAGTTTATTTACGCTTCATTTGAAAGGGAGTATTGTGGACGGGTGTTTTGCATACCGTAATGCGTCCTTTTTCTTGATTACAATGCACTCTTGTCATGACGTCGGCAATCGTACTGCTCGCATTTCAGTGCACATTGCACATGGCACAGAAACCCAATGTTCAAAGAAGTCTGTAAAACTGGTTCGTTCCAAACCATGGTACGCGTTAACTACGGTACTGAAGATTTGTGTTTGCCCTTGCAGTCTCGCATGTTCCACAGTCAGAATGTGATTCTTCCGACTTTGTACGGGACTGGTAACCGAACTGATAGAGTGAACATGAGAAAATGCATAGGTCTGCGAGATTCTGATATGGCAGAAGAATTATCATGTACCTCCTCTGGGTCGGTTGGATGCTGCTGTCGCATTACTAATACCAATATCAATACCTGAATGTATAAACAATACAGGTTCAATGCAGCATTCGACTTTAGTTAATTAGTGGAGGTATCGTACACATGCAGTTATTGATACATTCCACAAAGTGAAAGCAGTTACAACCATGTAGATTATGACCACCCAGTCAGCGGTTATTCGCTGTACAAAATACAACAATCCATTTAAAACGTTAGTTCCTTCTAAGAATAACTGGACAGGTTTAAAAATGCACACGGTTGTCTATCCAGTAAGACAGATAAATAGCTATATATATAGACAGATGGATGAACACATATATTTGTTTATCTTATCTGAGGTGCTCAACGCGCGCATAGTTGGGGGAGGGGGAAGCATAAACACGAGCATTATTCAAACCAAAACATCACTTCCGATCCGGGGTGCGTACGCGGTGAGAATAGCAGGCGAATCACACAAAAAATGAACAACAATAAGAAAGAAAACCAAACAGCAAGAAGCGAGAGCAGTGTACAATGCAGAGGGAACGGAAACAAGTGTGACGGGCCTTCAGAGAGAGTTCAAGCCCGGGTGTTTTCCATGTTACACCAAAACAAGAGCACCTTATTACCAGTCACCGCTTTCAGCGAATCGATCACTATTAGGTAAAGCATAAATACACACCAAACAAGACAAGCTATTTTAAAACATCGGGAAATGGAACTGATGTATAAATATATATGTCTAGAAACAATTTTCCAACTACCCACTTTATTAAAGCCTGGGGAAAGTAGTGATCCATGTTGTGCATTGATCGGATAATGTTTTGAAATCGCACATGTGCCTGAGAGGTCAAGCAGAAGGTAATTAGTGCTCTTTATATTTAGTTCATTTTGGCGATGCTCATCTCAGCGGTAGTGGTTTACGATCACTGACCACCAGGAGTTGTTGTACGAGCTGTGGAAAACAAATGCGTGCATTGCATTGTATTGTGGGATGACTTGTTGAAGCAACCATGTCTACTCATTGGCATAGTGATCAGCATGATCCCTTGAGAGTGATCAAACCTGTTAGAATTCTATCTTTAAAGGAAACAGAGGAATCAGAATTAGTCAACTCAATGACTAGAGTGGAATTAAACTTACGAGAAGAGGAGTGATCAGTGCCCGGCACAGTTTTTCACATGACATAAGAGTAACACAAGAACCCTGATCAGTGCAAAGTGACTGTTAGACACTATCGGGATCTGTTAGAAAATATCTAACCATCGTGTTGCGCGATGCACTGGGCAGCGCACTCCCAATTATCCTGTGCGACGACCGCTGCAGTACGGAATTATGTTTTTTTGTGTATGCAATTGAGTTTGATGGACGAGTACTGCCAAGTTATGCTGCCACAATTGGGGTTCTGGTCGAAAGCCTTTAGTTTTAAGAAGAACCTGACCTAAGGCAGCGGATGAAGCGAAACAGAAGCCAATTTATTTAGATCGATCACTCCTATACCATTTCACCGACCAAGGCGCTAACTATAGTCGAATCCCTAACCTGGAGGATCAGGAAGCTGGACTTCATTTGACCTCTACCTATGACATTCTAGCCGTGCTTAGATCTGCCGCTTGACAAAATCTTGTTGTGTCAGAGAGGTGCACAAGCCATCATCAAATTGCAGTCTCGTCGTGATGGTGACAATCTAACCATCGTGTTATTGAGGTCCATTTAACAAGTGAAATACTGAGCGAAACAAATGCGCTTTGTGATCTTAAATTGTTTTGGGGCGAATCAGAAGCCACGTCTGTGTCATTGCATTCAACGAATTAATTTTCTAAACAAGGCTACAAGTAGTAATGTGCTGTCGAAAACAATGAATTAGAACATGATTAAAACGACAATGCAGTAGATTCAACGTGCCTGAGGACTTCTGTTTTCCTCGAAATGCTTCCATATGAAAGCAACGGATGAGCTAATTCTTACATAACTTCATTGTGCCGTCCCAGTAACCCTGAACCCCAAGCCACTAATTACTAGCTGTTTCAGAGTCATTGTTTTGTGTGGGAAGAAACCTAAACAGTGAATTTGAGAAAGAAATTGAATATGAATGTGGTTCATTTTACGGAGAGTTATTCCATCCATGACCATACAAACGTTTTCATTGATATGTAACACCTAAGGAAAGCGTTTTGTGAGAGAAACAGTGAAATGCTAATCGATTCATTGAACCGATATCTTAACATGTTTGCTGATGAGGTGTAAACTTCAATGATTTTTTCGAAACCATACACTCAAGTACGTTGACATTGATACGATGAATCTGTGCAGAGGCATCTGGTGGAAGCCAGGGGGGATTTTATTGATGAGACCTCCGGCTTGGCTTATAATCAAGGTCAATCACTTCTCTTTGCTATGGAGAAGTACAAGTGCAAACGGGATGAGGATGGAGTGGTTCATCTCTCTTTCTGGCCCTCTTGCGACGAAAAGCTCGATCATCCGAACTGACTGCATCCACGTATTTACTGAATCAGAAAATGATAAAAAATAAAACGGAGACATAAACACATATTTACGAGAGGATGTTAAAAGTCATTTTGAAGTGGGAACCATATCATTGATACATATATGTTTTCCGGTCTACTGTCTAAAAATTTCATATTAATTAGACGCTCTCTGAGAAGCGTCTCTAGATATGGAGGTGTATCTTATGAGAAGCTGGTTGATTCCTTTGCCGACCAACAACTTAAGGCCTGTAACCGTCTATGTGACTCTGTCTTGTCCGATGCAGCACATCCTTTACACAAAGCCCTATCTAGCTCCATTTCAACTTCTGCCACCCGCAATAAATGTAAACCTTTATATACTCATATCACTACTTTTCGCTACTCCGTTTTATCTTAGCTTTCACGTTTTTCCTCTACTAGGGAACGAATATCAAACAAACTTATACATAGTCTTTATGCTGAAATTTTTCTTCATTCTTTTACACTTCCTCGATGTTCTTTCCATTATAATCTAAGAAACTATTTGTCATATCTTTAAACTCATTATTAATAGCGTTGTGTGTGGTAGAACTAACGGCCTCCAAATGCCTCAGCATGGTCGGGGGTGGCTGTCTAGGGTTGCTGCTAGTCACCTTTCTCTTGTGCTTCGCGAAATGCTCCCGTGCAACCAAGCACCCCAAACAGCCTCTCCTGAGAAAGCCATACTCACTGTCTTCTCGTGGCGGAGGTGTTTGCGACCAAAGTGACAGGATGAAGAGCCGACATCCGGGGACTATAATCGAGTTGGTGGACAACTGGTAATTCACTTAGAGCAGTTGGCCCAAGGCCCTGATTCCCAATCAATCATGAGGAGGCGTACGACCTACATACAACTTCCTGGTGGTGGCAGTGATCACCGGCCAGATTGGACATCGAGGTGTATTGGGCACATTGGACGTTTGACCCCGTCCAAAGGGCGTATGATCCGATGAACTGGACACCGGCCTCCAATGGATTCCGGTTTTCACACACCGCCCGCTGCCTTGCGAGCCAGGCTTTGGCTAACAGAAGGCTCCGGTTGTAGATTCCTNCACCTGACCGTATTCCGCCACATGCAAATCATGGAATGTTTTCTTTTACATAAATTTTATTGTACCATGATTTGCTTGGCACGCAGTCTGAGTTCATACATGTGTGAATATATATATATATATATATAATGTTAAGAAAGCTACACCTTTTTAAGAAGGCCACGCAAGATAATGAGCCAAAGGTATTATTCATCGGAGAAACTAGAAAGGTAAGGGTTCCTGATTACAACCAGAGATATTTTCTGTGTTTCCCGATCAGAATCCTTCCATCCTCATCATTCCCGGAGGCTTACAATTTTGATCAAAGCTGAAATAAATTATACACACTTTCCAGGGAAACTTCAGTTGTCGTGGCTTGTGGGTAGCTATCAATCGCTTGTGTGGCCGCACCAAGTAAACACAAAATTAAAACTGTCGACGGTGCAAAACTACTGAGTTTCGTCCAGTTTCATTGTGCACAANGCTACTAAAGCATCTGGTCCTGACGGACTTTTACCCGTTTTCCTCAAGGTATGTGTGAACACTGTTTCAGTCCCACTGTCTAAAACATGTAATGGCCGTTCGATAAGCAAAAACATTCCTGATGTTTAAGAGACTGGTCAACATAACCCTGCCCCCCCCCAAAAGCAACCTTGATGTCAGNTGATGTCAGCCACTCTGAAATGTTTTAGGAGAATTTTGTTTACGTTGGTTGTTACTGAGTCCGTCGAAGGCAACATACATCAAATTACCTATCGTTCTTCACGCTCAACACTTGATGTCACTGCCTTACTTCTTCACTCAAACAGTTCGGCACCATATAAGTCAAGTACGACCGAGAGAATGGTGTTCTTAGACACAAAAATGCATTCCGCAGTCTTGATCGATCAGTATTGCTCAACCTGATTACCGAAATTGATGTTAATCCCAACATTATCAGATTGATCTGCGATTATTTTACAAACAGAAGACAGTTTACCTGCCTCAACGGCAAAAGTCTCTACTCGCGCGATGGCTCCCGTTGTTCTGAAAGGATAAGTATTTTCACCGTTTTTTCAATGTGTGTCAGAATATTTTTCATTCCTCCTGCATTCATTGGCTATAAGTACGCAGGTGCAAGGCATCCACCTCTGAGGAGGTTCCTGCCATTCAAAGCAAGTTGAACGACGTTGTTACTCGGTCCTTGTCCCGTTCCCTCTGACTGAATGATTATATATATCAGGATGTTGTGTTTTCCCTCTTTGGCCGACGTACCATATTGAACCCTCACAGATAGGTTCCCCACCCTCTCTGCCAATCATGAACCCGCACCAAAACCAAAAATAGTAGAATACCTTGGCGTCACTTTATCACACAATTTATCATGGTCAATGCATGTTCAAAACACATTCCGTAAAGTTAAAAACTTTCATATTTCTCACTCCGATTAAAAATAGGTTCTGTTTCGCACAAGTTGATTGCTATATTTGTGATTAAATGCGCGCTCCCCCACTGGTTGTATTGCTCCCCAGTGATTTTCCTGGGTGTATTGGAGAAAGACTTTTATTTACTGAGCGAAATTTCTGAAACGCATCTCTCAATGTAGTGGCATCGTCAGGGATGAACTCGCGGATTCTATCATAGACAGACATCTATAAGCACGAGAGAAGTTTATTAAGAAACTACTCTCGAACACTCCTCACCGATTACAAGAGGATTTTCAAAAGCTCTATCATTTGCACGTACCACTTTATATCATGATTTCGTTTACTATATCTCGCACGACTACCTGTTGACACGGAGAAGGTTTTCGCAGAATTGTGCAAATGCTTGCTTCGTTGAAAAAAAACAATATCTACTGCTTTCAATTTTATTTTTATGATTTTTTAACGCGGCATTCACAAATCTCTTACAACTGCACCTCAAAGTGATATCTGTAGTGTGATGAGCCGATTTGGGTGGCTGCTAAATTGGGGTGCACTATAATTTGTTCTGCGGTATTCGATGGCCCTTTTTTGAAGAGAGCACTTTCAGATTATGTAAACAAATTAGTTAATTCATTGTCCCGGTTATGTGGTCAATTACTTCTGTTTTTTGGAACATATTCCTTTCCAAATTAATCCATATTAGAGCTTACCTGTTCGGCATCTGGCCCGCAATTCAACCAACAGACAAAATGTGACCGATGAATTCCGATCTAGCCTGAATTTTTTATGGTATACTGTATGTATAAACATAGGGTTATGGAAGCCAATGTCCTTTCTCTAGCCACCAAGAAATGATGCTTATAAAGCACGTCCATCGAAAGATGAGAACTAAGGGTGTTCTATTCCAATGTTTTGTAGTATCCTCAAAAGAGGGGAAAAATCCAAACAATATTTAGTACACTTCTGCTAATTGCTAATTGTGCCTGGCCGCAACGTGATTTACATCTCTACTTTGGAATGCCTGTGTGTGTTATAGACTGGATGTGCTTTCCCGGAATGCCCCAAAATAACCGTGAGTAGGAGTGGCTAATGGCAAAGACTGGGCTAACCGTGACCCAGATTGTTTCGTTATCCAAATCTGGTCTATCACGGTCCCGCACGCATTGACAAGTGGTCATCGATTACGGCAGATCAGTAGAAATATAACTGAATTCACTAATGGACAAGGTTTGATTAGTGGCTCAATAGGAGGGGCCCAAATGAAACATTTATGTGAACGCGCGCATGTCTGCAGCAGCGAACCATTAGCCAGACCACGTGACCTATTTTGCCCCAAGATGTGCCGCCCATCTGAGCATGAGGTTGTGTAGCTTCACCGATCACCCTATGTATGTTCATGCGAGTGGTTCATGAGTGAAACGGTATCGCAAAAGAAATCTGTCCAACAAACAGTTCCGACTGTGAGACCATTTTCCTGACGCAGAACATTTGGAACAAGATTGATCC
>UZAN01040256.1:72140-84760 GCA_900618425.1 Echinostoma caproni
TCCAACTTGAGCCATACGTCTGATGATTAATGATATATGACCTTGGTTTTGACCGAGTTCTAATTTTAGTGTGCATTAATAATGTGTCTGGTGGTTATCTAAAGTAAAAATCAGTGTGGAGATATGTCTTTATTCCACAATAGACCAGTCTGCTGAAAAGTTCTGTATGACTTGGACTGTTTCTGTGGGATTCTCAGATTGGCATACGCTCACTGCCGTCCAGTTATCAAACGAGGGTTAATAAATAGTTCATGAAGATACTTCAGTAACAACACAAGTCCCCTAAGATAATGCTTATGAACTGTGTTCGTTTACCAGGGACCAACCATTAGTTTATCACAATGCAAATGGCATAAGTGTTATACACTGTGGGAAAGTTTAATGTAAAGTTCGTTTCCGGATGAATTATCTCAGATAAATTCAATTTAACAGAAAAACCTCCAAGTTCGTTTAACGGGTAATGTGGGTTGTCGTACCAATTCTAAATCGACCCTGATGTATACGTCCCTCATAAAGACTCCAATCAGGAACGACATGAATGCATTCATACTGTTAAACACAGCAATATACAGTTGAAACAGAGTAATTCGACAATCGCTGTCCACTTACTTATTGCTGATTGGTTACAGGGAATGGATTTTCACTTCCTAATGTGACTTTCGTATCCCACCATATTTTGTCGTGACAATCCACATTGTGCTTCAAATTTATTTTAAACCAATGTGAGGATCATGCGTTGCCTCTCTTATGTGTATTCTTTCACTCTCTTCAACAATCATATACATTGCGCCGATGTGACTAATCGATAATCCATAATTGCAGATTCTGAATGTGACGGGAATCACAACTTGGTCAGGTGTTGGACTATCTACCTGCAATGACAATACATTATAAACAGTGGTTCTCCTTCGAAGTTAATCAACTTCCGCCCACTGTGTATTTGGCTGTGACCGACTGAGAATACCAGGTTTTACGCCCGTTCCCGTTTGGATGATGTTGGGCTGATGGTTTATTCACTTTCAACGGCGTGCTTTGGGGTTCAAAACCCGCTACTCGTACCATAATTTGATGGTAGATATATTTGCTGTCGTCCGGTTCATTACCACGCCTATATTAATGGGGCTGGGTTGAGGTTGCCGGGTTGTTTCACAGGTCTCAGTGACCTTGGAGGTCACCCAGTCTGCTATTGATCATACAAGATAATGTGTGTAATAAAACTAAACTGGGCGGAACTTGAGAACATTGAATTGCATACACACAGTGTACTAAAACATGAATAAGGGAACATTATGAGACATTGTATTTGTCATATATCTCGGTAGTAGTTGGTTGCGGTCCCCAAAAACGTTCGCGCACCCTTGAAACATTGAAACATTCACATTGCTTTACTAATTTTGTGAATCACATTGCGTCCACAGTGAATGAGGATAGTACATCGGCTGCGAGGTGTTTCTATGAAAAAACGTTCTTTTGACACGCAAGGTGCATTTACAAAATGTTGGAAAACAGAGTTCGATTATTAGTGTCAATTTGGTGTGTGTGTTTGCGGTATCCCAAAGTAAGATAAATTCATCCAAACCGGATGCTGAAGTCTCTGTGAGTAGTAAGTACAAATGTTTTCTTGCGGCCTTATTTTGAAAACATTATGATGAAAGCATCAGACGGTGATGCCACCGTCATCTTGATTCACCATATATTCTAACAGCTGAGCTAGTAGGTCAAACACACACCGGATGTCATTGTTTGTTTGATTTTAGGAAAATTGTTATTTACGCTCATCACCAGGGGCTATTTTTTCATCGACCAATTTGCCGAGAGCTCCAGCTCACATTACAGCTGTTCCCAGATCGTGTGACCTTTTTCGATTCGTGATGTCGTGTACGCGAATCACTTCCGTTCCATTCAACGCACAAACTACCGTTTGTGTGACGAGGCCACCTCGACAGTACTGATCTCTCTGCATGTTTGGTTCACCTCCTCCATGCTACAAATCATCATTTAAGATGTCTGTCCCGACAGGTCTATTTAGTATCTACCGGAATTCACCTGTTAGGGCAGACAGCTTACATGCTAATCGGTTGGTTTTAAATGCCTTAACAAGTTTGCCGAGTGAATTAAGCGTGTCGCAGTGCCACAATATGACCTCGTGACTCAGCTGGTAAGACGCGCACAATAGAGAAAACGTGCGTTTGCATTTCACCCGGGTTGTTGATCTCAAAATTCTGACATCAGTATGTTAGACTATGTGGATAATGGGGAGACGAATTTCCTAATAAGTTGTATTGCGATGTACAATAATCTGGTTTCCCTGAAGAGGCTTACGTCAGGATTGAACACAGGCATAACACCAAATAGCAACATTTTGTAAAAATACTTAACGATCGGCATGGTAGCTAGTAAGCAGTGTGAATTTCTCCGTTTTACCAAGGTGCCCGATGAGTGAACGAAATTCAGATTGTGACAATGACGATGGACAGACACCTAACTGGGACGGATTTCCGGTAGTGGAAAGCATTTTAAACGACAAAACTACTATTTGGAATTTCACGGGAGCCATTTGCATAATCTGTTGCCTCAGTTCAAAAACCCTTAACATATGTTAACTTACAAAAGAGACAATAACGTCGGAAGCAATTCAGATGAAGCAAACTACTGGCTGAATGTTCGTTTTTCTGTCCTATTCCACTCGTAGTTGGTACAAAACTTGTTGCCGGAAATCACTCAGAAAGCAGATGAAGTCTTGATTAAACTGGTTCTATCTGTTAATTACATTCCATAAGATTCTTCGAACATACCTTTGAAGAGCAAACATCCCCACGAAGTGAATAACTTTGTTCATCACTGGGAATGTTGGTTCTAACGGATGAAGCAGCACATTCCTACCCAGCTTTCAACCTGACTTTTGTGAGACATACAGTAAAAGCACATTAGGGTTGACAATTCCTTACAGTTTTCGGCTTTGATAATGAATTTTACGCTGTCCTGCAAACAAAATGGCATCAGTTTACTTGACAAACACCTCATCAACACCGGGATGTGTGTGTTTCAAAATGGAATCCTAAACCAACTTGCATACAAAACTGAATAATGAAGGGAACGGATTCGTTGCGGGCATTTTCAAATGGTCTCTTCAATTGATGTAAATATGGGGTAAACTTTGCCAAGGGAATCCCATTTCTCATTTACGGACCGTCAAAACGAATATGTTGAGCGTTTCACATCCCAACTAATGTTTTATAATTACCTAGTACAGCAAACTAGGTTGGTAAAAATACCATGTAGTTCCCTTGTAATCACCATCCTACCTGTATTGATAGCACGGATTTGTCGGATATTGAACGTATTGTTCGGCACACATCGATTCCAAACCACCCACGATGATAAATTTCAGCGATGATTTAAGTCAATTGATGCATGTATATGATATATATTTATATATGATTGAAAGAGATGGACGAAGAGAGTGACGAATACTTTGGTGATTTTCTCTTCTTTCTGCACCCCCCCCCCAGAAGAATGAAGAGGAAAGTGTGCGAAAATCAGTGAAGCGATCAGCTTCACATATATTTGTCTCAATCTACGCAGTTTGCTGAATTAACCTCAGTAACCTTTATTCAACTGGGTTGACATGCTCCGGTCTGAATGAAAACAGAATAAACCAAGGGCGCATAGTGATTAGTTTCAGTTCGCCTAATACTACGTGGTACGATCAACGCCTTTTGTAGAGACCGCGAAAGCACACGGACTGTCCGAGAAGCGGGCATCGTAGTTTCTATGCATAATCTCCCACTTTGTTGACAATCTTTCTCGCAGAAAATGGACTTCAACGGTGATCACTCCCAAAAGCAGGATAGCGACATATAACCGCATCAGCATTCTATAATAGTTTGCTTACAATCAAAACAAATATACCAGGTAACTGGTTATGCCCTCGAGGAGCCTGTAGTCCTATTTTGTAATCCATTGTTTATTCCGCAACCACGTTATCCAGTGATTCGGAATACTGACTGTGTGTGTCAGCTCCGCCTGTATGTGCTCATTTATGCCTAATTTCCTTAAGGCATCGGAACTCGTGCAGTGAGTAGGTGTGAAATTCGCTTTTGCCGAAATTTCAACCAAGGCGGTCAAGTTTAATTTGCCTTTCCATCTCTGCTGACCGGCTGAGTCACAAAACACGCTTACCAGCGGATTTCGGCAAGCTCTAGCCAAATCGCTTGGAAACCAAGGTTCACTTGACTTGAAGGTCCATTATCAAAAGACTGAGTTAAAATGGAACATTGCCCTCTTTGGATGCATATGGAAACCCTGGGTAGATGTGAACGGCAGGGAAGCAGCTCTATAGCATGCAAAAGAGTTATTTACTCCACGTGCCTTTACTGCGGGCATTTTCTGGAACGTGATACCTTACACCGAACGCGATTTGAAGAATCACCTACAGAGTTAGAATTTCTCCGTCCCATACCTAAGTTCACGCTTTCTTCGATATGGGTTGTCAAAAATACTGAAAATTCATTATTTTTGACGACTTATTGTTTACCTATTCTATAAGACAGCAGGATGCATTCTTGAGGAGATGGATCATGAACATTATGAAACAATTCAAATTGTAAAAGCCGCATAGCCACAGATTAGTTCGTTGTGTTCTTTTGGAAAGAATCTCCAAGGGCTTACAATATCCATTGCTAAGTTGTGAGATTCTCCCCTGATCTCTGAAGCAGCCCGATTTTGAGGAGATCATAATAAAAGATACACCTCTTTGGGAATTGTCTTCGAAGTATCAACAATATTTCTGCACCCCATAACTGTTCAAACATTCGCAAAATGTCGTTGGGCCGTAAGACTCCAACGGGTGATTCCCATGTCGACGTTTGTGCGCCACCACATGTTCATGTTCGACAGGTGATCTTGGTGCTTAATCAGGTTCGTCTTTAGCGATTCTAAAACCTAGTTTATTCTACGATCAGCAGGCAGCTTCATAGAGCAGGACTTTGATTCAATGTATTTTTATGGTTGTCTTGATACTGTATGTGCGAAACGTCCTCATCAGTCAGTTCTTATGCGGCACGTGATTCGCATTTACCCACAAAACGAGATCAAATTCTCTGAATGGTATTGGTTACAATGTCCCATAAACCTTTTCCGTTCATTCTTGGACCAATGTTTGCAGAAAAATCCTCCTCCACAAGTTTATGAACCTGTCATATATTCTAACTATGTAGCGTTCTGAGTAGCTCTTTGCTTGTCTGGAACTGTTCCCTATTCTAGTTGAGACTGCACGAACCCAATGTTTCATTAATATAGCTTAACGACCGCGCTTTTTTGATGATAATGAATACGGTTATGTTCCTCTAGACCCCTAAAAGATATTTGTGATCAAGGTCTTTAAAGTATCAGTGAGTACTCTTTGCTAACAATCTTATTATCCCTACAACCGATTGATGCAATACACTGACAAAATCAAATGCTCGCATTTTTGGAGAGTTGCTGAATTGTCTGCTAAACTTTCAAACTGGAAAAAATGCTGATTTAATAAATTAAAAATTTATACATATTTTTTTGGTAGCATCTTGACACATTTATTCTATGGTGCGCGCGCGTTGCAATCAAACGTATACGTACCACCGCTTAAACAAATCACATACTTACTTCCCTCTTGCACACATTGAGCCAACTCGAACACATAACCCAGTACTAGGTATACAACATTTCTCGTGTTGATATTGTTTGTTCGACTATTACATGCACGTATATGTCCTCTGCATTTCAGCATTCTACTTTGTTTTGCCTAGGCCTCTCGATCGTATCTCGATAAAAACCCATTTCGATTGGATTCTGATGTGTCTCAACCTGACTCAGAGTTTCCTAGTAAAACGACCAGAATGTTACAGTTCTAGTCATTGAAGATCTGTGGCAATTTACAAACAAGTACTCCACGAACGTGCCAAGTGCATTACTAAGAATGCTCAATATGAGTGGATCTAGCCCCCGAAAGGGGTCTAACCGCAATGCAGGTTGCACAAAAGGGATTGTGTTTACACAAAAAAATGCACGGCATCCTGCTGGTAATCACTTCCATTGTACTATACTAAGTTATGTTAAACTGGACAACACATTATACGTTACGCATTGATTTAACTCAAACTGGATCAGTAATTATGCACTTGCTAAATCAAAATGTTTACTCTGTTAATAACGTATAATCCTGGGAATCAAAAGAACCAGACACACATTGACAGTAAAACGTCTTAATGAATTCCATATGATTTAGATTAAGACAGTTCAGAGAAAAATAAAAAAATCTTAAGACAAATGAGGTCTTTGTCTCATTTCTGCAAATAATCAGAAATTTCTGTGATAAGTTCGTCCTCCACAACTCCTTTATTGCTGTAGCACCCTAATTTTTTCTAATCAAAACAATCCTCGGGATCGAATAGTTGATACACACGCAAGTGCAAACACAGGTACAAACGCGCGTGGGAAATGGATATCGGATAGCAAACGTGGACGATTTTGTAGTAGTAGTAGTAGTAGTAGTAGTAGTAGTGGTAGTGGTAGTAGTCACCATTCTTCCGAGCACCTCCCCGGGACACACCCAAAACGGGAAGCATAAAACTAGCACCCATCAATCTTGATAATGATTTTATCAGTCACAAGTGTGACTGCCCAAAATTCCGTCGATTATCGTAAACAAATGATCGAACATTCACTCGTTATGTTATCTTGCTGAAATAATCTGTCCAATACACCTATTCCAACGACGTCAGACATGCTCATAGTTTGGGACATTATTAGGCAATCGAAGCGAACGAATTATTGCTGTTGATTTGTGAAGGATTACCAATTGGAATAAACTTCAACGTTGCAAACGTCAAACTTATCGGTCAATAACTGAGTGCATTCTAGCGACTGTTTAGCAAATACAGTAGTATCTGTGAACTTACGTCAAATCAAGAAATTGCTTCATATACCTCGAGAGATGAATATTCAGCAACCACATAACCACAGTGTTACTAAAAAGTGAAAAGAAAACAACAATATAATACAGCAATTAAATAACGTGAAAAAGGACAGTAACATCATAAACCAGTGGCATAGCCGGGTAATTATGATTGATTTAGTTTAGCCTTTTGCTCAGATTTTCCGCAACGAGTTCATGCTTTGTTAGAAATTTGGCGAGATAAGGGACAATAGACCACCTGTAAGTTTCAGTGCGTGTCTTTATAAGTTTGTAAGTGGAACAGATGGATGAGTTAGAAAGGCACTGACTAAGGGTGGAATAAAGCCAGTGAGACAAAACGCACGCAAAAACAAAACGTCTTATGAGATGGTTTGGAATGGAAAGTGATTTATGAGGGAATTCATAAAACGTAAGCCTCCTGACCTTCGAAAAAACGTCATTACCGTGGTCAGACCAAGTAAGGTTACGGTTGAAAATAACGCCAAAGTATTTGACAGACGGTTGTCGTTCCATCTGGTCACTGAGGATAGATAAAGGCGGGCTGGCATTTGAAAATTCATCATAATTTTACCCTTTCANAAGGAAAAACGTACGTCATTACATTTTTGGGGGCCCGTGTGAAGGTTCCTTTATTGAGACCACTGAACTGTTTCCGACACGTCTTCTCGTAGAGTGGTTTGAAATGATGATGAGTTGGGGTAGGGCAGTCCGAATATTATATCATCTGAATACTTACCGCGAAGAAAATAATTGCTCACAGGCATAAATGTAAGAAGAAAATAGAAAAGGTGATAAAATAGCGCCTTGCAGTACGCCTGTTGAGGAGGGCAGTAGTGGAGATGTACGACCTTTGTAATATGTGAACCGCTGACGGTTGGAGAAATAGTTGGCCAAGAGTTCAATTGTAGAAGATTGATCTCCACACGAAGAGAGTGTAGTTAACAAAATCGGTTGATCAATTGTGTTGAAAGTATCACTGTAGTCAAGAGAACATATGCGTACAGCCTTGTTTTTCTTATCCGGGTTGGATAAAACAAAGTGGGAGGAGAGATAAGCAACGGCATCCGGGGTATAGCGGGAATGGGTGTGTGCAAAGTGTTTCGGGTTCCAACATTGAATTGTGTGGACAGGGTCTTATTGAGGAGCCTCTAAACACCTTCAAGACAACCGACGTGCAGGCCATGGGACAGAATTTTGAGGATCCTTTCTTCGGTACAGAGGTGGTGGAGGCTGTTCTCTAGCAGTCGGGCATACGTTGCGGCGACATACACTCATCGAAAAGTTCACTCAGTACAGAGTAAAGGAAGGCAGCACATTCTTTCAGGACAGCGGGTGAGACTCCATCGGGGCCGCAGGACTTGTGAGGATGCAATCGAGCCAACTCTTGATAAATATTGACAGGTGCAACACTGGAGACGGGATCAGTAGTGTTTATTTCAGATCCATTAGGCAGAGCAATGAGAGCGGTTCCACCGTTGATGGAACTCAGATTCAGACCATTTGGCCACCGCAGCAGGTCAGCGGTGTGAGCGTTTGATGTTAGAAATTAGCATGAGGGCTTGTCAGGTATCATGACTACCTTTGTTATCAAGCGGAACAGGGGCGTATAAAGAGTTTAACCTTTGAGGTTCAGCCCGGATAGATTTAGAAAGAGAGCCCATCTCGTCGTGCTTATGCATTCTGAAGGCATGCCCCTTTCTACGACGGAGTTGTTTGAGGTTTGGGTAAGAGAATCTATCGGGACGAATATAAATTGTCTCTGAGGGACAAAAACATCTTAACAAAAGTTTAAGTAGCTTGGTAATTGATCTCAGAAAACGGAAGGGTTGGGACCAGAAAACAAAGTAAGGTCGGAGTGTCTGATCATTCTCCCTAACATAGTGAGGTTTTCTGGTTCGTTCTACCAAAGATGGTAGAGGAGAAATTCAGCATAAAATGATCAGACATTCCTAGTGGGGGGCGGCGTTCTGCAAGAAGTAAATTGGGAAGGTTGGTAAAACACGAATCTAGATGTACATCAAGCCTAGTGGGAAAGTTAACAATGTTTTGAAGACCTAAGGTGGTTAACAAACGGGTATTGGAATTATTGAAGTCACCACAAATTATACAGACTGAATTATCTACTTATTCAAACAGCGTAGTTGCACAACAGCCGCTTTGGCAACCAAGGTAAAAGTTCATGCGAATGATGCAAAAGGAGCTCAGACACAGTTATGGTTATGCAGTGAATAATCCAATGATGTAAGAGCGGATAGCGCTGCCAAAATTCGAAGGACCCGCCGAATTCTGTGATCACATGCACAGTTGGATTGTTATGATGTGGAGAGTTCTCAATTATTCCGGATCCTGAGTATGAGGAATCGACAGTAGCATTAGGACTGGTATAACGCTGAACGTTTTGTTGTTCCTTTGGGCACATTGTGCCCATAAAACCGTCAACATTGTGAATACCCAAAGCCATAATTGATAAACATCAGCGAAATGATTAATTTAAGTGCAAAGCATTAATGCTTATTCACGGGGAGTATTTCTTCAAAAATCCTTTTCCCCAACTTGGTTTGTAAAGACGGAATGCTTGGCCGCCGAGAGGAGAAAAATTGAATAGAATAGCCACTGGACAACTTNACTTTGTTCCCGATGGCACTCAAAACAAACGCCAGAGAAATAAATGTCAATCTAAACCTTTTTTTGGAAGCTCCCCCATCACACACACCCTTGCTTTCTGGCGTACATGTTTAGCGCCAGATTGGACCACAAATTTATCTAATAAAATCCTCCAATGCTTTGCAACGATATGATTCAAGCGTAAAATAACCCTGGCAGATGGAACATCCATTTTTAATAGACTTAGAGCTGTGTGGAACTGAATTCAATACAACTCAAATAAAAGCATTTTATTAGCATTTGCGTATATCAATAAATATATATTTATATTTTTTATATTTATATTATATTATTTATATTATATTTATTTATATATACATATATAACGACACAAGTAATACAATGACACTGTGCAACAAAAAAAATACGCCGAAAGGTTCGAACAACTCATCGAAGACAAAGACACGCATGGATCAGCCAAAAGGAATCCCGTTAGGCTGATGAGAAATCAACTAACCAAACTTTTTTTTCCATTCTCAAGAAAAACAGGAAACTGATAGATGAAGGATACAGACCAGTCAAGCTCAAGAGGTTCCGACACCATGGTTCTAGGAGCTACCGAAAGTCCACGAACCCCATATGCCCCTACAACCCATTGCCGCATCCCCAACAGCACCGAACGAAAATCTCGCAAGGCATTTTTTCCCGGTACAACGTCCATCCTCACCTGCAAACCGTAATCATAAAATAGTCCTATAGTATTTGTTGAACGCATCAAAGGACTGATGATCTTTATCTCACATACGTAGCACGTCTGAAGCCACCAAAAGTATACTGCGACCGTTGGGAAACAAGATAGCCCATAAACCAGTAGCAATTATGAGATCGTTTCTCCTCAAAGGTAAGGATTGAGTCAAAAAGCATGCACACTCAAATGCAACCTACGCATTCCTTTAACCTGGGTTACAGTCACCACTAAATAGTTGAAACGGAGAAACAAGTGCTCGCCCAATGCTACAAATCTAGAAGTACTGGGACAGGGAACGAGATCGTGATCTATAACACCAAAGTGGTGGCGAGAGCTAAGAAGAAAGGGAGAACAATTCATACGGGTATACTGGTATACTGGATCGTCAAATATTACGTCGCACTCTTGAAATCCATGGCGATTGATGATATCCAAACAGCACAGATCCACGATACAACGGTAGTCCCATTGTCTAATTTATTTCATTGAAGTATGACACCGAGTAATCGTTTCAGTCGAAACGCTACAAAAAAGTATATCATAACTTCATGTACACCTCCACTCTCTAATTATACTGAAAAAGAAAAAGTGACTGCTAAGTGATAGTCTTTATTGGAACTATTTTTAGTAAACTGGGGTTCGTTGTCAGACTCACACGCACGCACGCATGGATACAGGTGCATCAGGAATCCTGGCACACCAAGTAGACAAACTGTCAAACGACCTAATGGGAATTCTCAATCTCGCTGCTCCGGACAAACGGTGGTTAAGTTTACTCATGCTTAGGGTAGGTCTCATTAAAATTTGAACCAAAATCTGATGCAGTGTTGATTGGCTATGTCAATCACTTTAGTTAAGCTGTCCCCAAAAGATCTCAATACTATCCAAGTTACAGTCAGTCCGTAGGTGCATACACGCGGAGATCTGGGTGTATGTTACGCAGAAATCTGCGCTACTGATCTGTAAATTGGAACTATTTGTTGTCTGTTGAAATGAAATTGACTATTTGGTGTATGATAGTTCCTGGTTTCCTCAGATTTGTGCGCATCAGCTGGTAATTGAAGAGAATAATAATGCGGCTTCTTACGAGTGTGAATGAATAGACGCATTTGTTTTTATAGATACTGCTTAAACGGTTTGGTTTCGGTTTGAAGATATGAGTTTATTCTGACAAGTTGCATTGATATTCCAAGGTTATGCGTTTTCTCTCTAATACCCGAAAGGTATCGAAGTCAGCAACAGGCACCGCGTTGATTATCACCGGCTCCGACTGCGCAGATTGCGTAATGTGTGATTTAGTAATGGAACATCGATTGGATCAGGTCCGATTACTAGCGGAAGACAAACAGCGTTCAACTTCACATTGTACTAGTTGATTTGGTGAGTATTGGAGCTCGCCAATAATTTGTGTACACTTTCTATCACGGTTAACAGGGGGAACTGTGTGCTACGCGGTCAAAGCTGGTTAAAATC
This sequence comes from Echinostoma caproni, assembly GCA_900618425.1. Taxonomy (NCBI): domain Eukaryota; kingdom Metazoa; phylum Platyhelminthes; class Trematoda; order Plagiorchiida; family Echinostomatidae; genus Echinostoma; species Echinostoma caproni. The sequence continues at coordinate 83,924 of UZAN01040256.1, forward strand.
AATCATTCTGAGTTGGGTTCTGGGTTCGGATCGTCGGCTTTTGTTTCTTTAACGCTGGCATGATTTTGCACCTAGTAAATATTTTCCATTATGCTTGCTGCGTAAATTTGTTTTGGAATGGAATATTAAATTCCGATGATAAGCAGATATAAATCCCGTTTCGAGGAGTCAGGTATAAAACCATGGTGTATAGATCAAAAAACGTTTTTGAAATGAAAATTAAGGTGTACCGCTTCCTGCTTGTTTAAAATAAACAAGGCAAACTTATATGCGACTACTTCGTTCGTTGATAAAACAACATTTACTGATAAGCGAAACGCATTGGGATTGTAGAAATAGACAAGCTCTGTGGGAATTGGATCCACAGTGCTAAGTGTCACCTAGATCATTTGGGCTACTCTGAGATTGGTGTTTCTGTTACTCGCCAGAGAAAGTTTGAACTTTTCTTTTCGCTTGTTTACCACCGTCACCAAAAATCTTTATTTTACGTTTCATTGTGCATCCATCCGTTGTGTTAACAGACAGATATTCGGTCGGAAATCACGAATTCAACTCAGCAATCGTTGTGCACACGTGAAGTAAAACACAAACGAACAACGTTGCAGACTCATCATCGGATCCCGAAATCCAATCAACAAAAATAGCAGTTGTTTTAATTAGGGAAGTTCCTCAATAATTTGAGTGGGTTGTTATTCCTCATATCTGTAAGAGAATCCAAAATCGATCGAGAAATAATTGCCTCAAAAGTGACTGATGAACAAACCGAACCAACTGATCAGTGTTTATATATATATATATATATATATATATATATATATATATATATATATAAAAACA
>UZAN01040257.1:14783-28671 GCA_900618425.1 Echinostoma caproni
ATTATGAAACCTTATTTAATGCAATTTCTCTGGGTTATGAAAGAATTTCATTTCGTTATCTAATACAGTTGCTGTAATGGATTATATGTTAGATAAAATAATGCCTCATAACAAATAACCGAGATGGCAAGGGTTTATGGAAATAATTTGGGATAATTCTTGAGTCATTCCTATTAGAAAACACTGCGTTGTCATACTTGATAAAGTTTGTGGTTCTCATGTTCAGATCATTTAATCTTGGCACTCAAGGTCAGACATGTTTAAATGATACTTATGTAGACTAGAAACTACGTAGCTCGAAGTAGACAAGATATAAATTATTATCCATACCTAAAGAATACAATGAAGCTCCATTTGATCATAAAGAAAATATTTTAGTGCATCACAGTCGGCCAGTAATGTATCTATATGTGTGTATGTATGTATATATATATTTCATTTATGATCGACTTGCAGACAAACCCGATGCCTTATAACGGAATATGCATTTCAGGGAATGAAGGAGGTGGGATACAGTGAAATGATGGCAACCCGTTGTAGTGAACAAAATGATAACAATATTTTTGTTTCTTTCACCTTACTCTTTTTGATATCATTTTGCTTTAGTTTGTCTTTTTTTATGGGACACAGCGTTTTAATAGGTACATCTTACAACACTCGCACCACTGACTTCTATGCTGAATCATATCTCTTCGCGTCTCTAATCAACAATAATCCTCACCCCTAGGATCTCAATGTGGAATGAGGGCTGTACTAAACAAAGCCATGTTATGGTCTTAAAACGGCACTGCTTCTTCCAGCCTTACCCGGCTCGTGCCAAGCATAGGCAGAACTTGACTCAATTGGCGGAGTTGATGTAGTGATTACTTATTTTCGAGAACTAAGATGGGCACCCAACAAACCACGACCAGCCTCGTCATTGCCCACCCTATATTCCCACCAGATATAGAAAATGCTTCCGAGACATCGATGCTCCAATATAAAAAGTCGATTAGGATTTCAGACGTGGAGGGACAAGGACTCGCAACCATAAAGCAGAATACTACAAATCGCGGCGATGTCCACCCTTCGCCTAAGGAACAGTCGGTTTTCATGATGGCATCACAGGCGTTACAGGTTGACGAAAGCTGCTCTAGTGTTCGCTATTCACGATGTGATATCCTCACCAACACCAGCTGCGATTAAGCTCCGGACATACTTGCAGTTCTCAACAACTTCTAGCTGATCACCATAGAGGGGGAGGTATACAACTCTTTGAGCATCGATGCATTCTTCTCAGGTACTCCATACCTCAACAAACAGTTCCACAGTGTAGTCCTATCAACAGAGTTAAAGGTTGTGCGGAAATATAAGAATACAATGATCTTTGGTCTCTGATAGGCATAACGGTGTTCTAGTAACTGTCGGAGGATGAAGATTTGATTGACGTATTCATGACTGGCTCGAATCCCAGCCGACTCCTCAGGGATCTGCTTCTTGCGGGTAGTGTACAATCTACGAAGAATGGCAGATACCAACAGCTTTGATGCCATCAGGATCAGGCTTATCCCCCTATGATTGGCACAGTCACAAGTGGGCCGTTTTTGAAGACGGGAGAACAGTCTGTTCCCACACGAGGATGAAACCTGCTCAATTTGCTAGACTTCGGAGTACACAGCAGTCAATTTTCTAACAAGCTATATTCCACCTGAGAGCTGGCGCAAGCCATCGTAATCCAATGCTTTATGACGTCCCGAAGCCTGGACCTCCTTACGGATTTCCGCCTCAGAAGGTGCTGAGACAGGCCATAGAATGTCTGCCGTAATAGCTGTGTGAGAAGCTGACGCTGGTGGCCAGCTAAAGTGTGATTCGAAGTACTCCGTCCAGGGTACAGAACGTCGCTGTTGATTGTGAATAAGATATGCAGATCGTTTCTCTCGCCTCCGAGGCTTTCCCACCAATGACCCGGATGAGATCGAATTTCCCATGGCGCAGCGCGTTCCGTCTCTGAGTCGTGTTTCATTATGCTCGCTGTCCGTCGAGATTGATCTGCGCGCGCCGAGGTGTGTAGATTCCGCAGAAATCCAGGGTATCCCGGCAAGATGTCTCAAACCCCAACTATTTAAACCAGAATGTAGATCATTCTCAATAAGCGAACAGTACTTGTTGATGTTATTGGATGGGGTTGGTGCTAGCTTTCCATCTAGTACGTTTTGAAAGATAATAAGAGGAATTGGTTCGGACAGCTTATCACAATCTAACCGTCGTGCGTTTGGAACGTCCACCGAATTACATGGACAGTTTGGCGCAATTAAATGCGTGATCGGATTCAAGCGGACTGCTCCAGTACCGTCGGCAGTCTTGCATGCAGCCCCGTCAATTCTGACTTATATCAATGTGGTCGATTTGTGTTCGTGCTGACTCGAGGAGGGTGGATGTGAAGTGGCATACCGGCAGTTAGAGCGTCTGAATTTCGTACTGGCGGGGAAAAGGTGGTGGTCGAAACATAGAACAAACAGCCGTTCCCCGTTTTCACAGCGACAAGAACCGAAAGGACTTTTCAAAGGCACCTCATCTGAAGTCTACCGGACTACTCTAGCATTCATATCTCCTGCTAAAATCATGATGTCAACCCTATTCACTTCAAAGGGTAAAATTCGTCTCTTACTGCACCTGGGTTGCAGTCCATTGAAGCGTACGCCAACACGACAAAATTCGTCTGTCGGTGCGATGGCTCTTTACTGAGGTTCGCTCTAGGAGCACGCATTCAGCTCTCTCTCCGAGAACCACACCAACGCTAGCAAGACCAAAAGCAGCAACCTCAGGGCTTCCAAAAAGGTGTGAGTAAAACTTCTCAGATTGGCTTGATGGGAACATCAATCGGATAGTGCAGCTGGAGTCTTAAATGCGAGTGTTTTGGATATAGCACAGATCGATGTCTAGGATCTCGAACGTACGAGCTAAACACACCTGATTTCCAATACGCATCAGAGTGCACACATTAAATGTGGTTAGGCTCGAACAAAGAAGGGCTTCAGCTGGTGGACGATTCGGTGATACTTGAGCGCTAGTCGAGGTAGGATTCGAGCAAACAGTGGCAAACTAACCATCCGAGGCACTGCTGTTAGTACGATCGCCTGAAGAATAGATATGGATGTATATGAGATGGTGAAGTTGAAAAGGAGAATGTTGGGGGAACGTGAGAGTGTGTATGGTGTAGAATGTTTTTCGCTGATTGAAGAGGCTTTAGACTGGGGAGACGTTAAAGCCGAGAAGTTGATCATTGTGTGTTGGTGGTTGTCGTACTACTAGACCGCCTAGTTCAGAGAAAGCCTTGTCCGACGGTACACTGTCGTCCTTAGGTAACCAAGCGCGGACTGCAAGACAACTGCCATGTTCCGGCTGAGCCGGTTGCTAGCTTTCTTTTATTTGACTCTTCCGAAAAATCTTGTCAAACAATGGACCTCGACAAGGGGCAGTGAACATATTCACACTCGCCACGTCACAGACATGAGTGGTGTTTTGCGCGGAAAACCCTTTTTTATAACACCTTAGTGTACTGAACAGCAGACGGGTTAAACCCCATAGTGATGAGGTTCTGCTGTTCAATGATGGAAACCGGTACTAGCCCAGGAACATGGAGTAGCGAACCATTTAAAGCCCTGCTAGGTTAGACGTGGCATTGAACCGGACTACAGTAAAGCTGCTTTGTCAGGAGGTATATACACCATATACTTGAGCGCTGCCGCCGATTATTTGCAGCCACACACTTTGAGGGGCTTAAGCCCACGTTATTTATAGTTAGATGCGAGATAACAGCCGTTCTCCTATCCACGACCTGGAGATGTGCTCGGTAGCATACAGCTCTGCTCTCCCGAAATTGTCCACAAAGAGGGCTGGCCAGCTGTATTGTTCCTGTCAGTGCTCCTCAGCAGTTCATTTTAGATTTGTGTCTCTGTCGAAACACGAACCCCCCCCCCCCCCAGATATCTGCATTGGAATAAGTTAGCTATTCATCCGATTGCTCTGATTTCGAGTACTAACATAGTGTCAACACAAAAAAAAACGAAAAAGGGGGACGAGGAAGAACATTGTCGCCATACACCTGTTCATTATTCTGAGTGTTTGTTTGCTTCCGTCTTCCTTATTTATCTTATTGTGTCAGGGATTGAAAGATGAAACTGTAACTTGTGATATGTACTGCTTGAACTAATTAACGTTTTTTTCTACGATCTAGTTCATTTTTACAAACGAATAATCAGTTGGCTTTTGAAAATTATCTCTGATCGTGCTGTTACAAAACTGTAGCTGATAATATATGATGTATTCACAAAATTAAGCCGAATTAAATTGTGAAAATGAATGGGACAGTCAACATAAGGTTTTGGACTGACTTGAAATACTGGGTTCGCTTATTGGTATTGTATTGTATTGTACACAGAGGTGTAGGAGAATTTTTTTTGCGCAAGATATCCCTGTGTATTGGAAAACAGTTGTTGACCAAGGGCAAAGTCTCCAATGCACAACACAAAAGCCATGAAATTCGGTCATAGCTTCTTGTGTTCTACACACAGACAGAATATACGCTTGAATTGTATAACATTATTGTAAACTTATTCACTTCCAACAATTTTTCCGTCCTCTGGTCCTTGTTATTCCTCACAGATGCTGAACAGACGACGAAACCAATAAGGGACAGACATGCTTCTGTCACGCTATCTTCTAAGTTCACCCATGACCGAAAAACTAGTTTATCGTAATATTGATTTTTTACCCTTATTTTTTCTTTGCTACTAATTATTTTTTATTCACGGTGCTGTTCTCATTAGGTCCATTTTACGAATAAAATCTTTTTTGAACGCTTTTCATTTATTTCGGCATTGTTACCTTTTATGTTCTGGGTTCAGCAGCAGGAACTTGGAGTACTGAAGTCGGCCTTCGATACAGTTAATAGTTTCACTAACTTTTCATTGATTATTTTGTATGTCTGAGGTTACTGAACATTACCGTCCTCCCGATTGAGAAATAAAATGTGATACGCCACAATGTGTATGGCATTACTCATATTTGTTCACCTTCAATTGGGCTTAAAAAATTCTTTTTACTTGGGCGGGAATTCATCCTGCAACCTAGATCTGCATGGCTCTTCGTGAAGTATTACCCGCAGCATCCTGAACTATCACATTCGGAGAGTAGTTGTAAGTCCGTACCGGTAACCATGGATTTTAATTCCATCAAATTGGACAGATGATTTTGTCATATATGTATCTTACGTGCATTCTTCTTCGTGAGGACTTGTTGGTTGTATTTACCATATATTGTAGGTAAAACTTCAATTAGACTGTGATCGGAATTGCCTACTGGTGCACATTCGAAGGCACGAAAAAAGATGGTTCGGTAATGAAACGTGGTCCAAGGAGACCTCATTTGGAGCGGAAAAGCTAGCATTGTTCTGAAGGGAGATAAGTGTGTAAAAACTCTCATCCGATCTGTTGAAATCGATGAGTACAGATGTGACAGATTTCTGTAACATGATTGGATGGAATATATCCAGGAGGGTAGACAACTCACTAGATGCACAATCAGCAGTGATGTATAAATTTCAAAAAATGGTCGAAGAGTGATGCATGTGAAAACGTGGTTTACATTCCACAGAAATACAACAAATGTTTTGTGCGCAGTGATTAAATATATATTTGGTGGAGTTACATCACGACCGGCGCACATATGTGATGACGCCGCCACCTTCAGTTTTCCTTCCTGGTGGTATATCTGCACGAAATAATTGGAAGCCTTCGATCTGAACCCGTTCGTTCTCGACGGATTCTTGCAACCAAGATTCTCGGAAGTTGCACAACTTTTGAACTACTCTCTGTAGTGAATCAGAAGACCGATGTCCGATGGATTAGCAAGAGTTGAGCAGACATTCGATGACAGAATGATCGGAAAACCAATGCTCTTCAGATTTCGATGCTCGAATGCAACTTTCCAGCCAGCGCGATGTTTTTTCCGTTCGCCATGTGAATTTCCGGTGATTCTTCTAACCTTATTTCTCACAAAACGAGAAAAAGCACATAAGGACGGTTCGTTGATATATTCCACGGATATTCGTGCGGAAATTAAACAGCGCGTTGTAGGTCTAGTCCTGTCTTCACAGGATGAATAATGGCTGTTGCCAATCAGGCGTCCAGATTATTGTGTTGTCGGCGGGTGTTCTTGGCTCCCAACACTGCGTTTTCTTAGTTTCCTTTATCAGGTTTTCTCAGTCGAGCTGGGAAAGAGAAAACATAACAGATGTGTTCTTGCCTCATCGGTGAGAGACCTTAGTTTTCTGAAACATGCCAGTTTCAAGTGCAAATAAAAAGCCCGATTCCATAGTTCGGTGCTGCAATTTACCTGGCTATTAGTGACGATACATTACCACCTAACCTCAGGGAACATTTCCGGCCAACACGTATCCAATGCCTCCTTGAAGTTGTGCACATTGGTGCAGTTGACCACTCCCCCGGATAACCTGTTCCACGGAGGTACAACCCTGTGTGCGAAGAAGTTGGCCCGGAACTCCAACCTAGCATAGTTCTGTTGGAGCTTAAAGCTTGAGCACGAGAAACCGTAAACAAATCATCTGTGTGGAGTCCTGATAGCCCTCTGACTATTTTAGAGGTTTCGTTAGTCCCACAGAACACATTGAGAACAACAACGTGGCGAACAAGCTCATTTTAGGCGAAAATAGATTTAAGTCTATCAATCGTTGTTCATAGGTAATCATTGAGGTCACCGTAACTGATACGAAAGTATACCCAGAGGTAATTTGTGGTGAAAGAAAACGAAGCTCCAGCGATAACAAAAAATGACGGCCAGTTTCACAGGTTCTGCCGTAACTTGGTTTCCAGACATACACAACTGCATAAAGAGGGGCGTCAAAAGGTTATACGGTAGAGGCGCGAATGTTGAGTACATATTAGTGCATTATGTTGTGGGATAAGATTGCCACACAAGCTCCCTGAGTTGGTTTTTATTCTTCTTACGGTTATTCCAATGAACGACTTATCACCACATTAGTTCTTTCGGTGGATAGCATCGCGTCTCAGCCCCATTCGTAAAGCACTGCCATGACCCGAATTCAGAAATTCATTGCGATTGAACAATGCCTTATGCGATTTGTTGAAAAGGCCTATTTGTAATTATTATCCAATCATTTTTTCTCTACAAATTTGAAAGCAGTGAGAACTATGTTGAACGGTAGGAAAATTGAATTTTAAGCAAACTGCACTGAATGATGGTGTTTTGAATGTTTAATTTATTCTCTCCTGTAAAACATACAACATAGGGCATTGGACTGGCCGTGTGACGTCCGCTTGAACTGATTCACGGTACTTAATTTGTGCCGATGTAGTACCAGCGATTTCAAGGAATTCGTGAAACAAATCACAAGTGGACAGGTAACACCGTCATTTCACGATAGGTCGTTCATGAGTAGAGCGAAAATACGAGAAACGAGTGAACACTAGAACGGTAAGGCTTATAGGAGGAATGTCGTGGTCAGAATAGTATTGAATCTAGGAATACGAGAACCCGTACTGTAATGCTCAGAACTGGATTGGCTCCAACCCGAACTGCGGACAGCAATGAAATACACGAGGAATTGGTAGCAGTAAATGCTTACATTTATTGATTGAATTAGAGCATGTTTTATAGAAAGTAATAGGCCATATCACTGATTGATAGACCGTCGTCCAATCACGTAACCGTTTGCGCAGATGCATCACATGTACTAACTGGGATGTCATGTTCGCCCGGTGTACCACTGGCCGAGCTTCCTGAAAAGTGATAGATAGGATGATATGAAGCTGTGCCTAGTCGTGCCTGGATTGCGGTCACGTATGTCTGGATCACCACAACTCTCTTTCCTCAAGAGTGCCTCATCAATCTTGCTCCCCTGACGGCTAGAGCTGCGGACTACAATCGTTGGCTCCGACTGTTCATGGCGGTGTCCTTGCGTTTCGATTGGTTGTGTCTGCGTATCTGACTGATATGGCTCCGTCGGATTTTCTGACTGGGTTTGCACCTGATTGTCTCTTGATGCCACTGATCCGTGGATGATTTGAAGTGGATTTGGTCCACGTGTCATTTGTGCACAGTAGCATCATTCAAGTTGGTAATTTCCGCCATGGCTTGACCAAGTTGTGTGACTATAACAGTGGCGGATCGCAAATCTTTACCTCGGAAGTATATGACGTCACTGGAGTCAAGGCATTGTAGAGAGGATCACAAACGTCTGAATTTAAAAAGCATTACCGGGCTGTGGTTGCATCTGTTGTGTTTCGGTATTGGAGTAGGTAGTTATCCATCAACGTTTCCAACTCGTGTAGCGTTTTAGGATTGGCAGACGCAATTGCACTCTTGACCGTTTTGACCAAATTCTCTGCCGCTCCGTTCGAACAGGGGTGACGTGGCGCAGTTCTAATATGTCGGCAACCAATGTTGTTTATCCAAAGTTTCATTTCGGTCGCACAGAACTGAGATCCATTATCCGTCACAAGCACTTGTGGAATCCCTTCGCGACGGAAACATTTCCGTTGTACTTGTATCACAAATGATGTGGTAGGCGTAATCGTGAAGAATACCTGTGGCCATTTGGAGTATGAGTCGATCAGAACAAGGAGGTAATACCGGCTCAGAAATGGACCACAGAAATCCAACTAAACCCTTTGTCATGGTATGTAACTTTTCGGACGTGTTCGTAGTTTATGACCCAGTTCTTGGCTGTTGCGTAAATGTCTGCGTCCAACTCCGGCCACCAACGCATCTGTCGAGCCAATGATTTCATCTTCTTCACTCCCATATGTCCTTTATGCAATTCATCTAGTACCGTCTTCCGCAGTGGCGATGGGATTATCAAACGATCGTCGCGACACAATACACCATCCAATTGCACTGACAATTCCTCTCGGTGAGCAAAGAATTGAGGATATTTTCTCTTTACCTCTGGTGACCACCACCACCCTTTCTTGTCGTTGGGACTATGGCCGAGTAGTACTGCTTGGTAGATTTTCATAAAGATTTCTGAGACACTGGTGATGTTGGAGTGATGAAATGACACTGTTTGACCTCTGAAAATCGTGAGTAGCGAGAGAGGAAATCAGCCTGCGGAATTATCTTTCCTGGACGATCTTGGATGTCGTAGTCGTACGCGTCTAGGNCCACCTCTGTAGCATAGCATAGCAGCAGTGGATTTTGCGATGGATTTGTTGGGGTTGAACAAGAACTGTGGTACTTGGTGATCAGCGACGATGGTAATTCGCAATCCGAAAAGGTACTTGTGCAATCTTCGAACAGCCCAAAATACAGCCAAGGCTTCTTTTTGAGTCTACGAGTATCCCTTTTCAGCCACATAAAGTAAACGTGAAATGCAGATCACTGGGCATCCTTGTTTTAATACAGCACCAATTCCGACATCGAACGCATCGGTGATTTGTATGGTAGGTTTCGATCGTGAAAACGGGGCCAAAACAGGACGTTATCTTTATATGCAAGCACATCGTCGTTTCCTTTTATTACACTGTCTATTACCGATTGAAAAGGGCCAGACGACACATGCAATCAATTTCAAATTTTTACTATGGGTAAATTACAAAGCTGATGCTTATTTAATCCCATATGGTCTGTACACACTTGGTTCGATTGGTAGTACAAATGAATAGCAAATTCTGACGTTCACTCACGGGTACTGAAAAAGTTGTGTGGTTCCATGCTTCATCCAGTCGTTACTTGGATGAATCGACGGTTGAGGTTGGGACGGTTGATGAAAGACGCGTACGACGCTCATTGGATGGACGTCAATGTTCATTTGAGTGCATAATGCAATTCAGTGACCAAGGTCTTCCACGTGTCTCTCCCTCAGTGAAGTTGCTATCGCCTCTGGTACATTAGTGCAGATAACCGTCAGGGCGGGGCGCTCAATAGTCCGCTTGGGTTCTGCTGACGTATGATGTATCTGCCATGTAGATACTTTGGACTCAGTTTAACTCCCAGAGCCTGGAATTGAGTCCTCATCGTTTGTGTCTGTTATTGTCTCCGTAATATGAGCAAGTGTCGGCTGCATTGAGTGGTTCTCCAACTCTGGGACAATATTTGTGTTTCTCATTGTTCTTGGCACGTTACTAATTTCGGCAGAGCGTATCAGGTGCGCTGGATCAGAGCTACTACGGGAAAGCCTAAAACGCTTTGTCGGCCGCTGGATTGGGCTCACGGNCTGGAATTGAGTCCTCATCGTTTGTGTCTGTTATTGTCTCCGTAATATGAGCAAGTGTCGGCTGCATTGAGTGGTTCTCCAACTCTGGAACAATACTTCTGTTTCTCATCGTTTTTGGCACGTTACTAATTTCAGCAGAGCGTATGTGTCAACTTGATGTTGTACGATGAGAATTGGCAGAAAAATTCCATTACAACCGAGAGCTCACAAACTGATCAACGCACCACAGGAACGTCGTCAGGATTACCGAACGGAAGAAAATTATACTGGTACATTCCCCACGGCGTGTTGATTGTTGTCAAGTAGCGAAATTCGACATCGGGTGGAATCTGTAGGTATACTTCTACCAAATAGAGCTTGGAAAAATACAGTCACCATGCAATTACTTCATGAAATCCTCTGGTTCCATGGCGGTTGCCGCACATCACCGCAATCGGGGATTCAACGTCAGCCGATAGTCTCCACAGATCCGTGGTGTCCTACCATCACTTTTCATCTCCACGACAATCGGAGTCGCCCAGGCACCGGATTCAACTTTGCTTATCACACCATCCTGTTCCATTTTCTGTAACGCTTTCAGGACACCTTTCCTTTGACCGTATGGAAGAAAACATCGTTTTAGAAAAACAGGTTCACCGTCTACTTCCAACTTTACTGACGGTACCTTCATGCTACCAACATTACCGGAGCATTGTACGATCAAATATTGAAGATATGAGGTGATTGGCTTATCGTTGTTCGTGTGTCGTATGACTGACCCATGTAGTAGCTGCATTGCTCGCAGGCCCAGAATGGACGGACTGTGGGCTGATACCAGGAATCGGATTGGGATATACATACCGGACTCAGATTGAACGCACAATATTGTTTCGCCAAGAAATTGCAATTGATGGTCGGTAACCTCATGAATAAACACTGAAGTCGGGGCTTGAACAGCATTGGGATAAATACCAGTGAGTGCTGGTTTTGGTAGGATAGATTCGCTGCTTCCTGTGTCCATGATGAATCGATGCTCCACACCAGACTCGAACCTCAGTGGGACGAACACGAACTGGCTGTTGGGTTCAGTGGTTTTCAGTGTGTAGATTGGGCTTGAATTCTCATCTGACTTTGGGATATGGGAATCGACGAGTTTGCCATTGGGCCTTCGGCACACCTTGCAGATATGGTCCATCTTACCGCATGCGTGGCATTACAGAACCGACAAGTCGAACGAAGATGGTATTCATCGCATGAAAAGCAGCGGTTTGTCGCAGCCTTCACTAGTGTTCGCATTGAACTGGGTACTTGAGGAACCGGAGGTGAAATATGCTCATTGGGTGCATCACGTAATGGTTCCGTTGTTTGTCAATGGAATAACACGGGAGTATCCGCATTTGTGGCAGCACACAAATCATCACTTTGCTCACAGATTTTTTAAGCCTCGGTAAACGTGATCTTTTTTCTAACATCTTACTTTGTAATGAGATGTTGTTGATTCCAGCAATGAGACGGTCACAAAGTTGTTCTGCCAATCGGTCACCATAGTTGCATTCTGACACCTGTTTGTTCAATTGAAGGATGAATTCACGACACGGCATGTTGACAACTCTTATTGTTGAGTTGAATTTGGCCCATTCAGTAGCCTGAAAATCTACTGGGAGAATGTGGTCCAGCAATAGGGATGTCAACTTCTCGAACGACAATTCTGCAGCAACATTCGGGAATGCTAGATTCTTCACCAGGGAATACAGCTCTCGGTCGTCCAACGTCAAAAATAGGACCGATGGGTTTTGTATTCCTCATTTCCGGATGCTGGAGCATAAGTTGAAACGTTCTACTCACTCCTCGATTTCCAATGGGTTTCCGTGTATGGCCAATTGTTCAATGGTAGGAATCTCCATTGCGCGACGCTAAATTGTGGTAATCAGAATAGTATTGAATCTAGGAATACGAGAACCCGTACTGTAATGCTCAGAACTGGATTGGCTCCAACCCGAACTGCGGACAGCAATGAAATACACGAGGAATTGGTAGCAGTAAATGCTTACATTTATTGATTGAATTAGAGCATGTTTTATAGAAAGTAATAGGCCATATCACTGATTGATAGACCGTCGTCCAATCACGTAACCGTTTGCGCAGATGCATCACATGTACTAACTGGGATGTCATGTTCGCCCGGTGATTGGATGATATGAAGCTGTGCCTAGTCTTGCCTGGAATGCGGTCACCTAAGTCTGGATCACCACAGGGACAATATTAAGAAGTGAATAATTTATTTTTTCATCACAATACTTTTAAGTTTGCTGAACTCTCTTGGCGATGAGGTTACAGCTTTCTCATCAGTTTCATCGATTTTCTAACAGCGGTTAACCTTTTTGGAACCTAAAGGTCGTTTTCTAGAATAACGAGGACGATGAGTTTGTTGTCTTGACACCAAAATCCATTTCTGGTATCGGATTCGAATTCGCACACACTAGCGACTCAATCTCAGACATTACCAATTTACCGTACTGTATGAATCCCAATTGCGACCGAAACACAGTTGTTGGTGTGGTGACTGGCTTTACCAGCAGCAGTCTTGAAAGCTTTTGACATTTGTGGCAAAGAACCGATAACTTGATGTTTTTAATTACATAAGTGAAATTAGCTGGGCACCTTCTGATATGGAGAACAGCATGTGATTGCAATCAGAGAAAGTGGTGTTGTTTTGTGACAGAGGCTCTCCGGAGAACGTATGCATTTTTGATTAATTATTCTCCCGATTTCGTCGTGAGTTGTGTTTTGACAAAATGTTTCCACTAACAGGTCTCATGAAATAGGACGTCATATCTGGTTCGATGAGAAGCTGAATAAAAAGCTTCTTTTCTTCATTCCGATGACAGAGGTCTTTGGGGTTTGCATACACCGCTGCAGGAAAATGTGGATCCATGAGTAACGTTCAATTTCTAAGGGGAAAAATGATTCAAATGACTGAAAATCAAAGACGCACTGCAGTTGAGTTTATCTATCCCATTGCGGGGACACCAACGATCCGGAATTCAGCGAATAGGTATTGCATTAATCTGGTGTGAAACATTTACGAACGTCTTATGTCAGACAAACTTAAATCCTGCTACCGACATAATTTTTCATGTGTATGCTTCTAAAACATTATCCTTCCGAGGTGTAAAAATACTCGTAGTTTCGGTAACACGTCACCTGCTGCATTCAGACAATGCATTAACAAACTGAATGCAATTTTTTCCTAAAATATCTGGATGTTATGCTTACCTAAGATATAAGGTGTTGTGTTGCCGAAATCCGTCTCCTGTATTTTCAGATTTGCAGTCCTATACAATATCATGTTATGCAATCGGTGTTTTCTTCATTTTATATTACTACATCTTATACTGTTACTTCATCTTTCTTTGGTTAAGCAAATAGTTTTTCAAAAATATTGCATTTCACTGGCACTGTATCATTCTAAGGGTTCAGCTCGAGTGTACGCTGCCGCGCGCGTGTCACTACCCGGATTTGTAAGATGCGAGATCCCGACACCGAGTAACGGGATTACCGCATTTGGTCAAGGGGAGCGGTTGGACAAAGTTCACTGTCACAAGGACACCCTTGGCTTCCTTCGTCTATCCACCCCCGTCCTCTCAGAGGTCACTCCAGTAAATAAACACGGTG